>JAOYMO020360285.1:0-26386 GCA_025802455.2 Iodosphaeria phyllophila | reverse complement strand
TTCTCTTTATTCTTTTCATATTTTTTTTATTTTTAAGGGAGATGGATAAGAGATACTGACAACACCTGAACGCATATCCCCCCCCCGGTAAAGCGCTGGGCAGGGTTTGAACCTAGGTCAAGATAATACTCGCATCACAGAAGAGTCAGATGAGCTTCTTGAGCCGCAACCTGTGAGTTCCAAAAGCAAAGTTCATGAAGTGTCACGAACTGATGACGTCTACAAGGCGGGAACATTCTTTTGGTATTCTGCGCGAGATCCCCGATGTTGACCCAAACAGGCCATCTTGGCCTACCGTAGACACGTCTTGGCCAAGATCGCGAGATTACCCACTGCCAGGCATTCTCCATCTCAATCAAATATACTGGTTCGCATCCAGCCCTCGGTGGGCGATGTTGCGCTGGCAGATATGGGTAGCGTTGAGCTAACAAGGGGCCTCTACAGTAATAACGGCGCCCTAATTAGACGCCTAACGGGGCGAGTTCAGACACCTGAAGCAGTGGCACCGGAAACGTTTTTTGTGTCTTGAAATCATCTCTTAGAAGCCTTCACATACGGTGATATTAATGTGCTGCGATTGCGCTACAGTATTCGGCGTCAGAAAACCCCCGAGCCAGCTCTTTGGAGAGATTGCTTGAGGGCGATGGATGCTATCACAGGCTGTTGGACTCGCAGATGTCACATGAGCAATCTTCGGCTCGTGCAGGCACTTTGGCAATCAGCAAACGCGGCACCACGCAGGCCACGTGCCTTGATAGCAGATAATTACCCGTCCTTCCGCGTTCTAACACCACAGAATTATGCATACTCGTCCAAGCTTTCTGCTCCAAAGCGTCTGTCGTTTACAATGACAAAACCGGTATGGCGCTATCGTCCAGTTTAGATGTTTGTTAAGGCGTTTGACGAGGAGCAAGCGCTTCGGCGGGACTGCCCGATTGATGCCATCTAGAGTTTGCCTTTGCATGACACAACCGCCTAAATCCCAAGGTCCTGCACGATTGCAACGCCACCTTTGTTTTTGTCATATCTCGGGCAATCCACATGGCGTTTTTGAGGTGTCCTGTGTTCACTGTTGAGGGATGTGCCTATTCCATGTGGGGTTACCCAGCGCGCTTGCGACCCGCATAAAATGTCAGGCTCGCCGAGGACGTACGAGACTCGAATTAAAGCCAATTAAGCGGCTGCACTCGGTCATGACGGGGATCTCCCTTTATGTACTCTGCAATTGCCAATGAGTACTATCAAGACTCTTCGGCAATCTCCATCTTTTGACCATCCATTTGGGGCAAGTCGAAGTAATTGGCGCAAGGACCTTTTGCGAAGGCAGCATTATGCCATTTGGTATGCCGGACACAGATACGCGAGAGCCAACTTGCAGTACCGGTATGTATCCAGAAGATCTTGAAGAAGAAGTGCTGGTAGTGAATAAACGTGAACATAATAGCGCCCCATTCGCAATGGAACATTTCTGCAAATACACAGCAAGCAAGTAATTACAGTACTTTGCTGGTGACTGGTCGAACTGCACGGGACAGGCAACTGCAGCTGCAAATCTCGGGCAAGAACCTGGGTGTCAGATCCTTCATCCCGAACCTCGCCGCAGTGACCCGTTTTGCCCCTCCACGTCACTCGCAAATTGCATCCACCTTTCAACTTCAATCAAGAATGACGATGTGCAAAGGGCGGCACTGCTGAGCACTGCTTAGCACTGTGTTCCGTAACTATCCATTTGGCTTTCGTCAGGCTTATGGCATATTCATGGAGCCTCGTTCTGGGATCCTTCGAGGAGAGATCAATCGGCTGGAGTTTAGCCTGACTTTTAACTTTGAAGTCAGGCGACGACAGAAATGGCCAATGTGTCAGCTTTGAGCCGGTGTCAAGCCCCGGCAAGCCAATCCCGGAGAGAAAAGACACCGACATTTTACCCAAGCAGAACCCATCAATGTCGATTTTAGATACAACCCTGGTTGCTCGTGCCTCATGTTATCTGCTTCTGCAGGGATTTGCCGCTGGCGGAAAAGTGAATTGCAAGGGCATGAAATCTGTCGATCTAGGCCAGCAGGGTTTGAAACGACAAGAAAAGTGCCGCTTGGCTGCTCGCGGGCCTGCAATGGCTCTGTTTCCCCCGGCACCCAAAGCAAAACATTTCGGATGAGTAGACGGGGGATGTGACGCTGGGTAGATATGCATAGCAGAGCTCGATGCACATCTTTATCCTTGAACAATTGAACAAGCTTGAGATCGTCAATATTGCAGCTTCACAACGTTGACATCAACGTTGACATCTATGGTGTAATCGTGATACCACGATCCCGATAGCGTATTGGTGCTGTGGAGCAGGATGCTGCAGATAGAGATCTTGCCATTTGCCGTATCGCAATCCTCCCTTCCCGCCATGAGCGCATTTCTGCTGCGCACGCCCACCACAGCTGGCGAGACGGAGTTGTGGCTTGTTCATTCGTGTCTGTTCCGTTGCGACGAGGCGGACGCCCTTGTCAGGAGGCCTTCAATTGTCAGGGGTCGAGGGTTGAGAGAGATAGAGAGAGCGAGAGAGATACTTACGGTAGAGAGAGAGAGCGGCCGAGCAGGGCGAGGTGTTTCGGTTGCGCAATTCACTGGTGGACAAATGAAAACGCCCGCTTGGAGTTGTGTATCAAGTGAAGCGAGATGAACGTGGTTGCTAGGGAAGAGACAGAAGGAAAACCCTAGGAAACTAAATGCAGCAATAATTCAATGATTTGACCACTTGCTTTGCTGGCAATATCCCTATCGAAACGATCCAGCGACGTCGTACATAAGAACACACACTCCATATGCAGCGTTCCCCGGTCTATTTCTGCGCGTGTTCATGTTGGTGCGGCCGTGTCCCCCGTCATGTACGAATTATCCAACTGGCGCATCTCTGAGTGTCGTGGCCATGCGCCCTTGCACTTGCACTGTAGGTACCGGTACCGGGGCCGGTACCTGCAGCGCATTGCAGGGCAGCCTCGGGCGCTGAGAGGTCGAAAAAGTCGAGCCCGCTCTTGTGGCTTGCGGTCTCGATCAATCAGACGACTCAGCGACCTCCACCTTGCTTGCCATTTGATGGTCAGTAGGAATTGCCGTTTTCATCTTGATTTGGGGGATCCACCGCCGAGTGCTCATTTTACCCGCTAGGAGACTTGGTCGTGTGTTGTGCCTGCTTCGTGCCTGAAAGTACCTGCGGCGATGGCCGCTTGTAGACGCCCTCTTTGTACTCCGTACCAATCATCTGAACCAGGGCAATCCGGGTAACCACTAGCCGCATTACTGTGTTGAGCAGTTCTCTCAGGTTACTTGTTGCTACTGGTTGCATTTTGCATCCCCTGCACCTGCATCGTCCGTTGCACGTCGTACGTCGCACGCCCTTCCGCTCTTCCTCCCCCAAAAATCGCCGCGATTCCGAGCATTTTTCCTACCTCCTCACAATTTTTTCCTGTCTGCCATCTTTGAACACTCGATATCGAAGGCCTCGTTACTCTGGCTCAACTCCAGTCGCAAGTCTGCCGAACGACAGATTTGCAACTGGTCTTGGCCGTCCGCTCCTTAACTTTCTTTCTCGTGGAGACTCATCTCTCCACTCTCCGTTATTTTTCAACCAGCATTGCCCTAGGTTAATAGCCTGATGGTGTTGAGGCGACATCCATAACAACAACGACTGACTGACCGACAACTAGTGGTGTAACCCGACGAAATTACAACCATAATAACAAGCACAATAAACCAATTACCCACATTCCCGGCCCGCTGGGGGTTTCGCGACGATTGCATTCAACCTGCTACTGCTACTACGCGAGCACACACACACACACACACCCTCAAGGACCATCAAGCTTACGCTATCCTCCAGGCTGACGCACTATGTAAGGATTAGAGATTTTCAGCACACCCCGTCAGCCGCTCTCTAGTAGCTGTCAACGACAATTACTCCCACGTGAACCGCACAGGCGACAAGCAGACAATTGCTTCGTACCATATTCAATTCAATTGGCAACACACACCTTCCATTTTGTGGCGCCGACTCCTCTTTTACTCTTAATCAGATGACCAAAGCCATCCCGCAAAGCTGACCTTTACAGTTGATCATAGTTCCGTTACTCGTAGTAACATAATTGACCAAGGCTTATGAGACGGCTTCACGTGTAGCTTTTGGGCTGCGTATCTGCCGCCAGGCGGCTGGTTCTGGGGGAGGAGGAAAAAAAAAAGCGAGGTGTAAAAGATGGCAACTGTGTTTACCAGCAATGCGATGGATGGTATTGGCAAAATGAGCCATGTTCAAATGGCAAGGGAAGGACAGGGCAGGATGTCGGCCATGCCGGTGCCAATGACGACGATGGCAGATGATCTGAGCCAAGTGAACATGACTTGTTCGTCGTCGCATACTGAGTCGCCGCAACAACTGCACATACCCCCGCCGAATCCTCCTTTCGTATTTCCGGCCACGCCAATTTCACCCGCGATGACGACAAGCTACTCGAGAAAGAATAGTCAACGCCCACGATCTGCGGTGGATATTCCCAACGTGAAGACTCTAGGGTTAGGATTGGAGAATTTACCGCCAATGCCGAGTATGAGCAATCGACGTGCCAAGGCTGCAGCATTACCCAATTTCACATTCAACCCGGGTGCGACACTGGGGCCGAGTCCGACATCGAGTGATCGATCAGCCAAGTCATCGTCATTGGCGCTGCCCGAACTCAGTTCTAGCTCGGAGACAGGATTGGGAATTCATGACAGCAGCAGTAGCAGTAGCAGTACGATCATGAGCCCGCCGTTGTCACCACCGACTCCCAAAGCACTCCCTGCGCGTGGCGTTCATCGTCGTGGAGGTAGCGAATTCGTTGGCGGCAAAATCCGAAGAGGAGAATCCATCACAGTCATGAGCACTAGCCCTACCAAATCAGAAAGCGGCTTTGCTTCTGCTGCATCTCCTTTGCTTGCGCCAGCCGATGTTCCGCAAAGGCGAGGTCGACACGCCCATCGTCGATCTGCTGCTATTTCTCATCACGATCTGACAATGATTCTAAAGCCCTCAACTCCCAATCCCGCCCGTGGAGATAGTGCCCCGTCAAGTCCGGCCGGTAATGAAAATGAAGCCAAGTCCGAATGTAAATCAAGCTTGAATTCGAATTTGGACTCAACTTTGAACTCGGCCTCATTATCGCCCCCGGCGGAGCTTGCCAGTGGTGATGAATTGGACTTGAACGAATCACCTGATAAGTCACCGTCACCTGAGTCTCCTTTGGATCTGGACGCGAGACCGCAACCAGACGAGGATGCAGATGACGAGGAGCCTATTCCCATAAGGGCAACTTCAGCCAAGCCTGTTTCACGAACCAGAGTGGGTTTCTCCGACACGCTCGAGTATATCCCTCGCCCTCTGTCCATGGTCTCAACCGACACATCCAGCACGGCTACAGCTCGCCCTGGCCATTCTGTCTCTGGGAGTATCTCGTCCCTCATATCTTTGACAATTCCCACGCCTATCGAACGGGATGCTCCTTGCTTACCGGCGCCTCAAGTATCCTGCAAGCAATCCGAGTCGCGGCCAAGCACAGCGGGCGCTGTTCTTGAGCGCACCCCTAGTGTTTACACTCCTCCTGTTGAGGACGCCACGCTATCGCCTCGCCGTCGTAACTCCATTCCACTGCTCTTCACATCCGCGCCCACTGGAGCCCAGACGGATTCACCAGCAACTCCTAGTCCTACCAAAGTTGCCTTCAAACGGTGGTCATTTTTCGGCTTCGAGTCTCTCACCTCAGCGAACTTTCCCCTTCCCACGCGACCACAAAGTTCGAGTTCTTCCGAGACAGCAGCCAAATGTTCAAACCCCGCCACGTCTTCTTCAGAAGATGTGATCCAAGACAGCGTTGCGGAGACGCAAATCGCATCGACTCTGACAAAGGTGCCGAGCAAGAAAAAGAAGCAGAAGAAAGTGAAATCTTGGGCTGGGTCCATTCTCACTCGCAAGTCCAAGCAACGCTGTCAGAAATCGAAATCTGTACGCCGTCGCTCTCTAACCCCACCCGTACCGAAGCTGGACCTGGACGAATTTTATGATGAGACCACCTCGGATGGAGCGGAAAGCCTGAGCGAATCTCCATCCTTGTCTGCTCCGCCCACTTGCCAAATATCTCCCAACCCTGACGTCAAGACTCCGACATCAGCCGACGATGATGCACCGTTTCCCATGATCGACTTGGATGCCGCACTCGGTCCGTTCAACACACCCGGGTCGCGGGATCCCGCTTGGGATGAGGCGCAAAAAGCTGGAGCACCGCTGAAGCGTCAGCTGCATAGTGCCGCTGGTCTACGGGGGTTCTCTGGTCCAGGTATGCACTATCACCGTCGCGCAGAGAGCGCACCTGAAATGCCGCCCTTTGAGGCTGCTCGCTTTGGCATTCACAGGTTTGGGAGCTCGTCCACTATGGCAGATGTCTTTGAAGAGGACGAAGAAGACGAAGGCGGTGACAAGATTCCCGCGGAACAAACCCAGTCGGAGACTAGTGGAAATGCAGACATGGTGACATCAAGCGTCGACGACTCAGCAGTCACATCGCCAGTGAGCGAACCGGAAATGGGGACTAGGGAATCACGGGAAAGTTTCTCGTCTTGTGGTCCGGCGTTACGCAAAAATAGTGGTTCCAGTTTGGAGCTACAGTCTCAGGGTCCGAGAATGAGGACAGAAACATCAGTCAGCTCTTTACATGAGGATGTCATCTCGGAAGAAAAACAGGGCCCGAAAGCCGTCGACCAGGAACGCATCTACGAAGCTTTATCCGAATCCACGGATGCCGCAGCATCATCACCAAGGCGCATTGTCCACAGCACGCTCGTTCCGGTCGATGTCCACACGGGCAGTTTGCCAACACCCTCGCTTATGTCTCACAGCCCTTACTCTATGAGCCACACCTCTTCCTTTCCATCGCCGCGCTCTCCCATGTCCTGCGACGCAAACCAAGTCTCCACCGCTCCCTCATCCGTCGCCGAAGAAAATAACTTCCAGTCTCTCCTTATGGGCGAGCCGGGCCCTGAGGTAGTCCGGATCTCTATTGACATCCCATCCCTAACCAGCAGCAACACCACCACTACTCGGGAGAGCAACTTCCCTGGCGTTAGACCTAGGAATGCCCCTTTCCATGACCAGCGTCCCGCATCAGTCACATCGGCCGTCTTTGGACGCAGGCGATCCAGTTTGGCGAGTCTCAGCCGTCTCATCAATAGTGCGCACGGTGAACGAAGCAAACTCAGCATCGAAGTTCCTATCGAGCTGGAGGCGGGAAAGAAGCCGAAAGTCAGCAAAACCAAGAGGCTGAGCCGTCTAGTTCAATTTTGGAAGTCGAAGGATCCCGAGGAGGCTTGAGCTGCATCTGTAAAATTAGTTTGCTGAAGAAAAGTTGCTGTTTGCCATCGACATGGTTGACGTCCTCTCCCCGCCTGGGTGAGCACGTTCATGTGCATTTGTGACTTTGCCGTGGTGGAGTTGGTGTCATGGTCTTCTATTCTACTTTAGCCGGGACATCGCTCTCGGTTTCCCGAATTACTTACATCTTTCTTTGTCTTTCTTTCTCGTTTGGATGGATCAGGCAGGTTGGGCTTGGAGGGGGGGGGGAACTTGAAAGTCGGGTCTTTTTGTTTTCACCCCTACGAATTGGCGGCGTCTCATCAGCATTTTCACGAAAGCGCATGAAGACGAACATATTTTTTTTACTCTATTTTATGCCTGCGCGGCCAACCGGCAGTCCGCACACACGCGCACACCATCATGACACGGCCGTTTTCGTGGCGGACTGACGATAAAAGCGATGAACTCCCGCGCTTCGTGTTTGATTAGCCCGAGGCGGGACTAGAGAGGGGAAGGCTACATCTCTAAGAACTTTTGTTTCTCTGTACATATCATACGTTTATTGGGACAACGACATGAAGGCGCCGCTGCAGCAGCCCAAGGGATGAAGGATGGGATGGGATGGATCGGGATGGATGGATGGACGGATGGAAGATGATTAGGGACCTGTGATAGTGGGAGGGGAGGGCGGCAGTTTCCGGGACGTCCGATGGGTTGATGATTCACAATACGCAACGCACATTTGGGCACCAGATTCTGAGCAGATACTACCGAACGGCCATGCCACGCTTACCTGGATTTTTTGTAATGCTAGCTAGCTAGCGGGCTGGCTGTTCTGCTTTTACCCAACTGCCGGTACCAAACACATGCGAAAACATTCCTCAATGTAGGCACACATAGTAATGAACATATGCTCAGATAAGTTTGATGCCTCTTGACGGGTGATGTGCTGTGGTATTATGTGTTGAAATCCTGGCTTGTGTGACTTGACTGGCGACTCTTTTGGAAGAAACACAAATGGAAAAACATGGATTTGATGCTGCCTTGTGACGCTTTCAGTATATGTCCGGTTTAACTGCCTCTCGATATCTCCCAGGTTGCAATGGATTTACATAAAATACATGCGAGATGTGCGCGGAGGGAAGCCAAACCCCTTTTAGGCTAAGGTCCGCTGCAATTGACAAGTTGTCCTTTTCCATGGGGGCTAAGATTCTACAGAATAAAAACTCTACGGTACAGATTAAGGAAGCCAGTAGTTATTGTGAAATGAAAGGGTAAAGGAATCAAGTTATATTATAACTACTGTGCAAATTTTGCGAAGGGAATTCTTACCGGTGATGATGAGAAAGTCAAGCGGGACTGCTCCAGCATCGTCGCTTACTTTCCGCTATACACCCGCTTCAAGTGTTTGCAAACGCACGGTTGTGGAGCCCATGGGTTCGGGGTGTGCGTGGTACAGAGCCCATTGCAATCAGATTGTTGATCAGAATTGTGGTTGTTGTGTTTATCCGAGTTCGAACATGCTCACGACTTCGACAACGTCCGATTTCAAAATCCGTGGCTCCGGCAGGTACTGGATGATGGTTCTTTCCCGAGCGGACATGGCATATATTTCTTGTCGCAAAATCTGCATGGTATAATCATAAGTCAAGGTAATTATTTTGCCTAAAATCAAAAGAGCATGTCATGTCAGTAAGAACATCACTTCTATCTGAGTAGGATTGGAGGCGTCGTTTACTTTCCGAATCTTGCCTTGCGCCGCAAGGGGCGGTTGTCCATGAGTGGGCGGCACGGACATCTGCGAATGATATTGCATAAGCATTGGCACATCATGGTATGGTACCAGTCGGTGGGTATGTTAATTGGCCAGTAGTAATGCTTCGCCTGCGTCTTTGGGTGGTTGAATCTTGCTGGCGAGGATTTTAAAAGAATCC
This sequence comes from Iodosphaeria phyllophila, assembly GCA_025802455.2. NCBI lineage: Eukaryota > Fungi > Ascomycota > Sordariomycetes > Amphisphaeriales > Iodosphaeriaceae > Iodosphaeria > Iodosphaeria phyllophila. Next base: position 17,089 of record JAOYMO020360285.1, on the reverse strand, counting down.
GTAGGATCATCACTGACTCTATGTGCTCTAACTTCAGCGACAGTCTCCAGCACCTGTAAGGCTGGTGTAATTCGTATTTCTTATGGATACGTTTCATTCTCTCAGTTGATACTGTTCTTTTACTAGCGCTTGTAGTCTTGATCATGGCTTTCATCATCCTGCTGGTATGTTCAGCTTTCCTGCTCGTCGCATCATGGATTGTATACTCGATGTTTTGCCTTCTCGATGTTTTGCATTCTCGGCAATTATATCACAGCCCGCAGAATGGGCATTACCCATCCGCGTTATCCTCGTTGATTACGCGAGCCCTCTCTGGTCCATGATAGACCGTAAGGTCATTGCCCTGCTCCAACGCCTCGGCCTTCCAGATTGCAGCTTCACCCGATATAACTACCGCGGCTTCGAGCTGGACGTTCGACACGCTGTGCACGATGAGATGGGCGACGTCTTCATCCTGGTGACACCTGGCCGAAACTGGCTTTTCCTCGGCAGCCCGGAATCGGTTACGGAGATGTTTCGGCACCAGAAGGATTTCCCACGATATGTGGAGCTCATGCGTGGGGTTTTTGATAGAATATCTTGTGGTTTTGTGCTGAGAAAGGCAAGGATAACAAATTGCGTGAAGGCGTACTGAATACATTTGGTCCTAACGTTGTCACTGTAAGTTGAGATCCATGGTTTTGCTCGGAAAACAGGAGTAACAGTGAGGTTTCGTGAAGAGCGAAGAAAAACAATGGCAAAATCACCGGAAGATTACGGCCTCTTGCTTTACCGAACAAAACAACAGGATCGTATGGGAAGAGCCTATTTCATTGGCACAAGATATGCTCCAATATTGGACCACTCGACCATCAGTCAAGAACACGGCCGATGATGCGCGTACATTCTCACTGCATGTGCTCTCGAGAGCAGGCTTTGGCAAGTCTTTCCCATTTGTTGGCCACGAGGACAGGACAATCGAGGACGTATCATCGAACTACAAAGAATCACTCCAGGAGATCCTGGAGAACATTATCATGATGCTGATCTTGGGTCCCAAGCTTCTCGCTAGTTCGTGGGCTCCGCGCAAGTGGAGGCGACTGCATCAAGCCAGCATCGCACTCCAGAACTACATGACGAAGGTCTATGAGGAAGAGAAGCGTGCGGCTGATTTGGTCCAGCTGAGGGACCGTAATCTTATGACTCTTTTCGTTCGCGCCTCACAGGACGAAGGAAAACGAGGCGGTGGTCTCACAGAAAGCGAAATCTACGGTAACACTTTTATCTTCAACTACGTCGGACACGATACCACGGCACACAGTTTCACATTCATCATATTATACCTGGCAGCAAACCCGCAAGTCCAGGACTGGATCGTGGAAGAGCTGCACCATGTCCCAGGCGACCGGCCCCCGCGGGACTGGAACCTCGGGGCCGACTTTCCCCGCCTGAAACGCTGCCTGGCGGCTATGTACAAGACGGTGCGTCTGCATACGCCGGCGATGTCAACCAAATGGACCAAGAACGAGACGCAGCAGCTGAAAGTCAACGACAAGACGGTCGTGGTCCCCCCCAGCACGATGGTGGTTCTGAGCTACGCGACCCTGCACATGGATCCCAAGTACTGGGGGAAAGCTTCGCTCGACTGGCGACCCTCGCGGTGGATCACTGGCAGCTCCCCCTTGTCCAGCTTCGACGGCGAGAAATTCATCGACTACCGCCCTGGCACGTTTTTTTGGATGGTCCGAGGGGGCGCGCGACTGTCCGGGGAAGAAGTTCTCGCAGGTCGAGTTCGTGGCTCTGCTCGCGACATTGCTCCGGGAGTGGCTGGTCGAGCCGGCAAGGCTGCATGATGGGGAGAGTCTGGAGGCGGCGTGTGGACGGGTTGCGCATTTGATCAGGACGGACCCGAAGCCGGTCTTGTTGCTGCAGATGGTACATCCCGAGAGGGCGCCTTTGGTGTGGAAAAGGAGGTGAGATGCCTGAAGAGAGGGAGGGGTTTTTTAATTTAATTTTCCAACTGGCGGGGTGAGGTAGCATATCGCAATACAGTTCAGTATTTTGCGTAACTTAATTAGGAAGTTTGTGTTGCGTTTCTAGTATGGGGTTCATTGGCGGGCGAACATTAAGTCACCAAGAGCTACTAAAGTCCCTTCACTAGCCACGTGATGATGCTCACCTAGAGAATCTACTGCAGTGTTGTGAGCGTACCATTTCAGGGTAGTTAAGGAGAACTGATATGATCTATTTAGGCCAAAATACTGGAATATACGGTATTCAATAGTCCCAATAGTTGATTGTCTAACTGAATTCCCATGAAGGAATTGTGTAGGCACCCGATCAGTCGGCTGAAACCGCACTCTCAACCAAGGCAGGGGTAGCCTTAGGATAGTGGTTGCTGGAACCTGTCTTGCTGGGATGGAAGGGGTCCATGTTGAGATGGGTTTCTAAAATTGGGCTAAGTCACTGGAAGTTGAATCATGTCTTTGTCCAAGAAAGATGGGTACATGATCTGTGGTCTTCTTCAAATCCAAGAGTTACAGTTCGGATATCAGATGTGTGGCTTGGTCTGTTAGTAGTGTTTGCATAGTCTAATCGGGACTTCAGTCACGCAGACCAGAGTCTTAGATAGGGATTCGAAACCAACATTAACTGAGAAGACTGTCTGGCTCAATGAATAGCCCAAGTCTCCAATAAAAACCAACGTCCAAGATTTGCGAGAGTGGACTACATGAGCATATACTGTACGGATTAAAGTGATGCCGTGCGGTGACACAGAGCCAACGCGGACCATTCCTTGCGCGCAAGCGTGCCTGGGCGCAAGAGACCATGGACAGCGAGAGTCAAGGGACAAAGTTTGAATATAAACTATGGGGAGTTGAAACTTGAAACGTGCGCGGTGAACGATCAGGTAGACTGTCATTCGGAGCCTAACGAGGGTTGGGAGAGACATAGTCCCAGGACAGAGCAAAAAGCATCTCAGCAGGGCAACCACAGGAGTAAACCCCATGACCACACGAAGTGGCCCTACATAATAATCTCGTAAGGCACGATCCTATGACTGATCCTTCATCATCTCAGGGACATGTGCGTATGCGTAGGGCTGCTTCGTCGCTTTAACCTTAAAGCATGTGCCTCAATCAGGCTGAGATGGAGGAACGGCAGTACATTTCAGTCGACTGCAAACGATTTCCCGATTTGATCCGTACCTGCGGCCCCACGACCTTGACGCTGGGACGCACAAACATCATGCTGCCCAGCAGGTTGTGCACCGTACTGTGTACATGGATTTCTCACCCCGCTATCGTCATTGGTGCGAGATGCTTGGCACACTGGCTTCCCCTACGTGACTGCGCAAGACTGACCTGTAGGAACGCATGATCCGGGTTCTGCAAACAATACTCCAAACATTCTTACTCAAATCGTTTCTCGAGCACGACATCTCGCTCCGGATATTGTTAGGGCACTTGGTGTTCGAAACCCCGATGTTCAGAGTAATTTTCATTTAGTTACAGCTTGTGAAGTCATCTCCTGCACGACGCAGCGATACCGGTTCGCTTAGCACTAAAAGATGGCATCCCCTGGAGGCGCCGGGGCAACCGGCTCACCTACAGCGCCGACCACTAACACATCTTCAGCGGCTGTCGGGACAAGCTCTATGATTGACACGAGTTTGGGCGAGAAAAGTGCAAATGCGACGCCGCCACCCCTGGGCCATACCCTCACAGGAAGGCAAGAACATTGTATGTGCAATAATAGCTCTTCGACCAAATAGCCCGGTAGACGCACACAGGTTCCTTCGGCTGCTAACCTCGGCACCAATAGATCTGAAGCGTGAGCTCATCGCGGAACAAGTCAACTGGGAAATATCAGAGTTGAACTCGCCGACTGCGCTACGGAGGTTTGGTGCCCCATTCAAATCGGAGTACGGCGAGGTGTCCCCGCTGGACTCGGAACTCCCGATCCTGCGATACCTGTTCGTTCACCATGTCCGCGAATTCCCTTTCCTCGACAAGGCCAAGGAGAAAGAGTTCTGGCAGGACAGATTACAGGTTGTACGTGCCCAAAAGCGATGAGACCTCACAAGCAACAAAATATGCAAAGTCAATGAGTGAATGGAAGAACGGCTGAAGTCGTTGCAATTTTCCTAGACATCAGCTATTACTATTGTACTAATTGGGACATTCCCGTAGTTTCTCGAATCATTTGCGAGCAAGAATATCTCGTCATCTGAGGACCGGTTAGAAGAAACGAAGCGCCGTAAGCTGGCTATAAAATGTCGGAAACTGGTAGAGTTGATGATGGTGTCGGGAATTCCTACCGCTTCGGGCTTCGAAGAACGCATCCGATTTGCCGAGATGGAGATTGTGGATCGAGATGCCATCGATACGGGCGTTCTGAGCACTTTACCCGAGGGAAATTTCGTAAATGGCTGGGATGTGAACGTGGCCGGAGTCCGGACGACTTCGTTCAAGAAGAGGCTAAGATCACATAAACATGCGGCGAGTCTCCCCGATATCAAACGGCCTGGGAGCCTGAGGGCTGAAGGCTAATACATACCAGGAATTCCTAGTTCGCGTCAAGAGAAAGGGGGAGAGCGACTTTTACGTGGGACGTCGCTACGGGGACTTCGCTCGACTTTACAAGCAGCTTCGCATTGAACTCCCCGGGAAAGTTTTACCTCCCGTGCCCAAGAAGAATAAGTCAGATTCTGCCGCTGGACTGTTTTCCAGGGAGGCGAACGACTCAGATGCTTCTTCGGTGTCTTCTGTGTCCACCATGCCTTCAAATACGGGAGACGCCATTGGCAATGGTCTTCGAGACTCTATGAAATCACTTTCCGTGCGCGATCACCGCCGGAACAAATCAGTCTCTTCCAAATCCTCGCCTCGACCCAGTACTGACGGTAGTCCACTACCCAGCCCTAGACCACCAAGTCCCACCAAGTCCGAGGTAAGTACTAGTTCCATTTTAAGGCTCGTATATATAGCAACGTCGTTTAATCATTTCTCAGATTGTCTTGTTTCGGGAGAATCAACGAATCTCGTTGAGGGCCTTCCTACGGTCCCTGCTCAATAACTCTCAAATAGCGCAGACCTCAGCCATGCGAGAGTTTCTCACGCGCGATCCTATAAAGCCGACCGATCAAGACTATATCGACATAGCGCGTCGCAAGGCTGTTGACGAAAGACGCGTGGAAGAGCAGAAGAAGTTCTATGAAATTGCCCGTAAGCGGGCTGCCGAGCTAGATGTGTACATGGAGCAGTTCCGTCGCGATATCATCGAGAGAAATGGACTGTCCAAATTGTTCCAGGAGATCAAAGAAAAGGAAAAGATCGAAGATCTCAGCGTGAGATATCAAAAGTTTGCTGAATGGATGCGAATAGAGGTTGCTGCAACCATCTACCATCTCTTCCTCGCCGAGGACAACTCTCCGGAGCTCTTTGCTCAGATGAAAACAATCCATTCCCTGATTCCTTATACAATTCTCAAGAATACGATTCGCATCGCTAACCCAGTCGCCGTCATGTCGAGTGTGCTCAACATATTCTTGGCTCAGCCCCTCGGGACTCGCTCTCTCATGCAGCGGATATTCTCGACGGCAATTCATGGCGGAATTAGGCATTCCCAGAAGAACATTGACAGCCTCGCTGCTAAGATTGGAGACGAGGTGCTGGTATCGAAGTTGAAGAAATTTATCGACGCCGACGAGAAGCTGAAGACTGCCATTCGCGAGGAAGCGGCCGCGGATGATCTGGATATCATCGTCGCTGTTCTGAGAACAGAAGAGATTGAACCCCCTCTGCAGCCGAACCAGATTGAAACTGTCTTCAACGCCTACGTGGCATTTAATAATGCCGTGGAGAACATTGATGAATCCTTGAAGGAGGGCGCTCAGCTCTTCTCGTACTTGAAACAGCTTATGAAGCTCTACACGCGACAACGTGATAAGGCCATGATGCTAGAGATGATCGAGCAGCCGGTTACTCTCCAGTTGCTTCGCGATCTTTTCACCATTTTCTATGAGCCCTTGGTTCGGGTGTACAAGTCGGCCAATGTGTACAACAGCATCACGGACTTTTCTGTTTTTATGGACGATATGATTCAGGTAGGATCTCCCAAGCAGTACGAGAACTTCAAACTTAGCTGGCTGACCCATCCCCCATTCCTAGGTCGTGGAGAAATGCAGAGAGGACGATGCTTCGGCCGACCCCAACCAGACCGTACAGGCTTTCATCGATCTGTGTCAGCGCCACGAGCACAATTTCTACAAGTTTGTACATGAAGTGCATACCCACGACAATGGACTCTTTACACAGCTTATGAGCTGGATCGAAGGGATTCTGGAGTTCCTGAGACGGGGCCCTACCAGAGGGGCGCTGGACATGAACGCTCTGTTCGAGGGTGGCGTGGCGAGTGGGATTGTCCAAAAGGAAAAGGCCATCGAGGAGATCAACCAGCTCATCTCATGGCAGGAGGCACGTAAGAAGTGGCACCATGACAAGACGCGCCAGAAGATGGCGGCAGAAGGCCAGGCGGGCGTGGATTCGACCCTTCCTGGTATGTCGGGCCTGCACGCCAGCGATTTTGGTCTGGATGACGCAGATCTACAAGATATGGCCTACGATGACGAGTCCGAAGATGAGGCTGAAGCCGAGGCACAGGATGAGCTTGACCCAATCGAAGCAGAGCGGAGGCGAAGGGCCAAGCAGCAGGATAGGCTCAGGAGGAGCGCCGGCGAGCCGACGAAACCAGACATCAGCGAGGTTCACAGTTTGAAGGAGAATTTCCTACAGATGCTGAGGATGGTGCTGGCTAACTAATGTGCATATGAAACTATACGGGCGCGTCGGCTACGAGCTTACGAGGCGTGCTGTGGGGAGTCGAATGAGTTACATTGGAGAGGGGCCATAACCATGAAGTATGAACGTTCACTAAAGCATCATATACACAGTAGTATTAGAGCCGCAGGAGCCTAGGGGGTGAGTGTGGCATTTGGAAGATGGAGTTGATCCGGTCCGCTTAGCATTGATTTGAGCAAATACCCTTTCAACAACGTCGCTCATCAGTGTCCCAGTTTTCATTGGTATGGACATCATTGAGTTTTCGGATCCGAACAACCACGAGTCTGATGACCTGCCAAGATCATTGGAACGAAGCAGGATCAGAAATACAATAACGTTTCGGTCTTCATCATCGCGTGCTCGTTTCTCCTTCATAGATCATACCGGTATTTCTGTCTGCTTTGACAGGCTGGCTTTGTCCAGTTGCACTCGCGAAACGATATTCTTAGCTAAGGCGATGTTGCTCCTGCTCTTGCCACCACAAATAAATTCTTGCCTCGGTAGTCTTGATTAGTGCGAAGCAGATGTGGAAAACGATTCAATCATGGTTGACGGTGTTACCGGTGTGTAAGTTGCATCAATACCGTCGCCACATAAATCTTGGCTGATATTGGTGTTGGCGTATCGTGGCTCTTTCGTAAATCCGAACATGTATCGATCTTGTGTGCTGGTTTCGAACAAATTTCCACTCACGATCTTCCTTATTGTAAGAGTAGTTGATTTACTCACATTGACGCTCGCCAAAACAACCCCTCCCCCGCCATGGCCGTGCTGCCCATTGACACGTGTGAACGCCGTCGCTCAGAACTCGCTTTCCCTCGGCAGAGGCAACTCCCCGTGCGGTAAGCACCTTTCGCCACGTTCTGATAGGCCGGCCTGTGCCCCTCTGCCCCACCATTGAACTCCCCAAGTGGGATGGCGATCCATGACATCCAGACTTGCGGACTTAGAGGAGGTCTCTGCCGAGCGCACCCATTCGTGCCTCGATTCAATTCCGCAACGCTTTCTCCCATGTGAACGAAAAGCCTCATTTCCTGGTCTCGGGGTATATCTTCTCTTTTGTTGTCGTTGTTGTTGTTGTTGTTGTTGTTATTGTTGTTGTTGTTGCTACTCGCTAATCGCTGCAACCGCGGTTGGTCCCTTTCTTCTTCCCAACTGTTTCTTCTTCATGATGGCCCCTTCAATGGCGATGCGGCGACTCGTTGCGACTGGGCCTGCGAATGTAAGTAGCGCATATCGTTCGTTTTCACCTTGTGGTATTTTCCAGTGCGGGAAAGGCAGTGGAGAAAGATGTGCAGGGGAGTGATTGAGAATAGATAAGGCTGACAATTGTGTTTTCATTTCTTTGCGCCTTTTAGTTCTCCAGATGGACCAGATGCCAGTCCAGGGCATTTTCCTTGACAAGACCGGTTTGTACGTATCCCCCGCATATTTGTGTCTTGTGACTGGAGGGCGTGTCTAATCGCAACAATAGCCCGGGTCATTGCCAACCAGCCCTTGCGGGCCAAAGAAGCGCCTCTCCATATGAGCAGCAAATATCCCGTCATCGACCATGAATACGATGCCATCGTGGTGGGCGCCGGCGGCTCAGGCTTGCGGGCGGCCTTTGGTCTCGCCGAGGCCGGGTTCAACACAGCCTGTATATCGAAGCTCTTCCCAACACGAAGTCACACAGTAGCGGCGCAGGGCGGTATCAATGCGGCGCTGGGGAATATGCACGAGGACGATTGGAGATGGCATATGTACGATACCGTGAAAGGCTCGGACTGGCTAGGCGACCAGGACGCTATTCATTATATGACACGTGAGGCCCCGGCTTCCATTATCGAACTGGAGAATTATGGCTGCCCATTTTCAAGAACGGATGATGGGAAGATGTAAGTGATGGGTCGTTGTTTCATGAAAGCAAAAAAAAAAAGACATTGACCAGTTTGTTGACCTAAATATCGCACAGCTACCAGCGTGCTTTCGGAGGTCAATCACAACAGTACGGAGAAGGAGGCCAAGCATATCGATGCTGCGCTGCTGCTGACCGAACTGGTCATGCCCTCCTCCACACTCTGTACGGCCAATCTCTACGACACAGCACCAACTACTTTATCGAGTTCTTCGCCTTGGATCTCATCATGGAGAACGGGGAGTGCCGCGGCGTGATCGCCTATAACCAGGAGGACGGCACCCTCCACCGGTTTCTAGCCAAGAACACCGTGCTGGCTACCGGCGGGTATGGCCGCGCCTACTTCAGCTGCACATCAGCCCATACATGTACTGGTGACGGCATGGCTATGGTAGCGCGTGCCGGTCTGCCCAACCAAGATCTTGAGTTCGTGCAATTCCACCCCACGGGTATCTACGGCGCCGGCTGTCTCATTACCGAGGGCTCGCGCGGCGAGGGTGGGTATCTCCTCAATTCGGAGGGCGAGCGCTTCATGGAACGCTATGCGCCTACCGCCAAGGATCTGGCCTCCCGTGACGTCGTGTCGCGGTCCATGACTATGGAGATCCGCGAGAAACGCGGTGTCGGCGCAGAGAAGGACCACATCTTTCTACAGCTAAGCCACCTCCCCGCTGAGGTCTTGGCCGAGCGCTTACCAGGTATTTCCGAGACGGCCGCCATTTTCGCCGGCGTCGATGTCCGCAAGCAGCCTATTCCCGTGCTGCCCACTGTTCACTACAATATGGGCGGCATCCCCACAAGATATACTGGCGAGGTCCTAACGGTCGATAACGACGGCAACGACAAAGTAGTGCCTGGCCTTTTCGCCTGTGGTGAAGCCGCATGTGTATCCGTTCACGGCGCGAACCGACTAGGTGCCAACTCGCTTCTCGACCTAGTAGTCTTTGGCCGCGCTGTATCGCACACGATCCGGGATAACTTCTCGCCGGGCACGAAGCAGGATCCCGTCAGTGCGGATGCAGGCTCGCAGTCGATAGAGGTGCTGGACCAGGTTCGCAATTCGAGCGGACCCAAGTCGACGGCAGAGATTCGGCTGGCGATGCAGAAGACTATGCAAACGGACGTGAGCGTGTTCCGCACCCAACAAAGCCTGGACGAGGGCGTCAAGAAGATTGATGAGGTTGATCGGTCGTTCCCTCAGGTGGGGATCAAAGATCGCAGCATGATTTGGAACTCAGATCTGGTGGAGACGCTAGAGTTGAGGAATTTGTTGGCTTGCGCGTAAGTTCCACACGCGAATTTTGAGGGGGTTCAGAACTTCCATCATCTTCCTTTGAATGTTATGCAACAACACCCAACCCATGCCAACTCATTGTGGGCTTCTTCTTGCGATCAGAAAGCTGACTGAATCCTTCTTTTTTTTTTTTTTGACAGCACACAAACGGCTGTCGCAGCCGCTAACCGCAAGGAATCTCGAGGTGCTCATGCGCGCGAGGACTTCCCCAAACGTGACGATGAGACGTGGATGAAGCACACGCTCACATTCCAGAAGAAACCGCAGAGCAGTGTCGAGCTAGGCTACCGGAGGGTCATTGGCACGACGCTAGATGAGAATGAGTGCAAGGCTGTTCCGCCTTTCAAGCGAACGTATTAGCTGAGGGGTGCGGCTGCGAGATTACCTAATATGCTATGGTGTGAATGAGATAGAGTATGGTGGGTGAAGAGAGAGATCATGTGGTACTATTGTGAGGGATGTGAGGTCGATGTTGAGTAGGCTTCGCGAGACAGTGGTCTCTTTCAAGGTAGCTCAGATGAGAGGGATCATGGTCGGTCAAGGGTGGTGTCGGGGAGTTGGACGGAGAGAACTAAGAGATCACCCAGGAGAATGAACGGATACAGAATGAAGTCATATAGAAGGGACTGTATAGTGTTGACTGCTCGTGGCGCGCATTGCACCAGAGTCCACTCCTGGTTCGAGGAGCCTGTATGTTAGTTAGGCAAGTAGGGGCTAGTTTCGGGGTAGGTGAAGGCACGAAGAGAGGAGATATGTATTCACTTCGTCTCGGGGGGAGAAAGCAGTGTCAGTGCCACTGGTATCAATGGTTCGTCTAAGACTGAGTTTCTTTGTGTATTCGTCTATCTCAGGGAAATCTGTGCTACCTCTGAAAATAATCACCACCCACCCAGCCAAGATCACCGTAGAACAAAGGAGCAAAGGTCAGACGGTGTATCGAGCGGTAGCTGAAGGAATCGTCGGGATAAATCTGCCTAGAGGCACTACAAGCTGGGAATCATCTAGGGACAGTGTCTCCATCAAACAAGTGCTTCCAAGTTTTCCGGGTTTGTGCTCCTGGTGCTATCCCATTGTAACGACTGTTCCGACGAGAGACCGAAGAGCCGAGGCGAACAACCGCCTCGTGTGGACTTCGGACTAACATGCCAGTCGAGAATACCTCATGTGTCCTTGACTCGCGGAACCTTCAAGTCCATCGGGCATACTTGATGGTTTCTGTAAAACTTGCTTGTTCGAAGGAAGGCTGAGCCGACTTGCCTGACGGGCGTCAAGCTAGGAATTTGCTTGTTGGATACACTGTCTGGGGAGGCATTGGATTAGGCTGGACACTCTTTTAGTAGTAGCATCATCTTCATTTTATTGAATACGTTCGACGCTGGTCAATCCCTTCCTTTGTCCGTGCAACCCTCGCGATACTAACAACTCCGGTTTTTTCCTCGTGTAGATAGGAGATAATGTACATGATATGTTGAAACTCGTCTCCGCTTCCTCTTTGCACACTTTCTATTTTCTCCTCTCATTATATGTCCACCTAGCACCTGACAAGGCAGTCTCACCTTACCAGGAAGTCTTTTTACTCATTTCGTTTATAAGATAGCTCTTGTTGTTGTCCGTAAATTTAAAGGAGACATTGGGGCCCTCCTCTTCCATCTGGAACGCGGATCCACCAGGGCCAATTTTTAAATCTTGACGGATAGCTTTCAAAGCGTCAAGACAGGCTTCGAAGAAGTCTCTCTTCTGAGAATCAGTAGACCGCAGCTGCTGACCCGACTGTCTAGTTGTCGATATGCCTAGATCTTCCATTAATTTCTGCATCAAAGGATCAGCACTCCCCCTACTCGTTGGTTGTTTGCCCTCCGACCGCTGACCCGACTGTCCAATTGGCGGCATGCCTAGAGCTTCCCTTAATTGCTGGATGTCAGGATCAACACCCTCCCTGCTCTGTGGCGGTTTGCGTAGAGCTTCCCATAATTCCTGTATCGAAGGATTAGCACTCCCCTCACTCGTCGGCTGTTTGCCCTCCGACTGCTGATCCTCCAGCGGGTTGTCCGCTTGTTCGTCCTGCGACCATTCACTCAGCCCCGCTCGAGCTTTGGCTAACTTGTTCGCCATAGATCCTAGTACGTTCTCACGTTCCCTCGCTTCATCTCTAGGAACATTGCCAGGCTTGCCTTGATACTTGATCCAATCATGTGCTTCCGGATCGTCTGCTCTATTCGCCTGCATTATTGCTAATTCCCCCAGGCTTTCCTCAAGATACCCACTGTATTGGAGAGCCTCAGCATAAGAAACAGAGGCAGCGATTTTTTGTAATAGTTTCCCATCATCTGACATTACTTTAGAACCGTCTTTAGCTTCCTCGATCGCTGAAATTTCGTCGCTATGGTTCTCTCTGAACAACCACTCGGCTCGCTGGTTTGGATATGTAGAGTACTCATCATTGCTTTCAAGCCAAAGTAGCCTGTCGTGAAGTAGCAGTGCCTCTTCATGAAGTTGATCCTTCTCTAGCTTGTGACCTTCCGATGATTCGGTACTTTCCCATTTATGTTGCATGCTGTCATACTTGTTCTGAAACATCCACGGACCATCTCCCCCGTTGATCCTGTGGGTTCTTATAAGCATTGAGCCAGGTGAGCCCTCCTTTTTGAGCCTAGGGAGCTCCGTGAGCCTCTTGAGGGAGCAAAAGGCATTGAAGATTTTGATGTAACGTTCCAAATTTATCTTCGGTGTGTCTTGGCGAGAAAAACCTCTCAATGTGATTTGTTCTTTGCTGAATCTCGCGTCTAGCTGAGGTACTCTAAGATCAATAGCCTCTTTCAATGCGGTTTCAAACCCCGTGATGTAACGATCTGCTGCCTCTTTGTTGCCATGGCTATTGCTTTCCCAAACAGCAAGGCCCAGACTCTGCATAGCCTTCGCATCCAAATTGCCCATCTTATTGATTTCGCGGTTATACTGCTCTCTGAAGGGTCCATAAAAGAATTCATCCGAGCTGATCTGTGGCGCATATCCTTCCTCATGCTCATCAAGCTTGTCTAATCCTGTTGTCCACGTATTGTGTCTTAATACTAAATTAGCAAGACCTTCATTGGATCCAAGAGGAATTTTGTTGTAGAGCTTACGTGGGATGCGGCGCAGCATGTACCCCAGAGGCCTCCGGAACAGGAGTTTCACCTATGGGAAGAGCAGCGACATATGCTACGAGAGTCAGCTGGACGGCTAATTTGACGGACCGCATCCTGATATCTTCGTAAACTAGTCATCGTGTGCTCTATCTTGATCAAATTCAGATGAAGTTTGGGCCTGAGTGGTCATCAACAGGAGGGGCCTTGTTCACAGTGCTAGCAAAACTCCAAGGCAGTGTGTAACAAACGGTTAGAACTTGAAGAAGGAATAATGAGAAGCTTGGATGAAGAACAGGACGTGAAAGGTAGTGACGATTGTCTTGGCCGGGGGATAGATGCTGCTCGGGAAGAATTTGCAACAGGAATCTCAGATATTCTAGTGCGACTAACTAAATTCCATAAAATAGAAATGACTGAGGGACGGTGAAGACGCTCTATATATACATGTTCGATGCAGCTTGACTCTTTCGTAGAAAAGGCTGCCTCTACTAGCTACTACAGTGCGGAAAATAGTAGTTGTACACAAACTTCAGGAGCTGTTGGCAAGTGTTTGCACACGACTGTATCTGTAGTGACCCAACAAACATAATGACCAAACGATGCTTTCTCACCAAGATGCTCGATCCCGAGGCCTGGAAATTGTAAGGCGACCACAAATATTGCCAGAAGCTATATATTATGTCTAAAAACGTATTCTGAGTGAGTTGAAATTGAACATACTCCAGTTTTGTTCGGCTTGAATGAATGCTGCCTAGGCAGCGCAGTTAAAACTGACGAAAGACGAGTGCACAATCCAACCCTACCAAGCAGTCCAAAATTTTCGTGGGGTAAACGGACGTGCTCGTTTTTTTTTGGGTTTGGCATCGCTGGATCCGTTCCCAAGGAATGAAACTCAAGCATTAATTTGGAATAAGTCCGTACAGTACAAATGAGTAACATTGTGCAATGGGGGTACACAAGTAACCGCCTACCAGTTCTCAAGCCCTGAAACTGGGCATTTTGCAGAGAAAACCTCGTTTGCTGGTTTATTTGCCCAGTCACAGTACGGTATCTATTGTACGTGCACACTAAACTACTGTGTAGGGAATGGATTACTGTACCCACACCACCTCCACCCAGCATCCATGCTTCGGCCCCGCAAAACCGAGAAAGCAGCCCTTCACTCGCCTTGTATTCCATTTCCCGATGAGCCCCTTGCTCTCGTTTCCCAAGGAATTTAGTACCAGCCTTTGAAAGAGGGCACGGAAAAGGGAGTTAACAGAATACAGTAAGCCTACGCCCCTCCTCGCCGCAGCCTCCCGAACCAAGCACACGTCTCGGTGCAGGACTTGATGTGAAGTTGGGAATCTGATTTGACCGGAGTGTCTTCCCCCCCCCTGGGAAGACCAGAACATCCAGTTCGCGGCCCTTACCGCGGGGATCCCATCTTGGGGATGCTCATTTATTTTCAGGGCAGACAAGCCCAGAAACGGCAAAAGAAAATCAGATACCCTGGCTTTCGAAACCACCAAAACCTTATCAATTTGCCGCTGTACCACAGCAGATCATGCGGATCCAAGAATAAGCCTCATTGCCGCATTTTCCCGACAGGAACATATTATTCGAACCCTCCCGTTCTAGCCCTTACTGATACGGCACGTCTGGAACCTTCCAGAGCCCAGACAGCTTACTATGGTGGGAGGGCACAATATTACACCCGCATATGGTATTCTGTGGGGGGTTTGTGGGGGCCCGGCAGCCCCGCACGGAAAAACAGATCTCTTTTTCTTTTTGCCTACGAGTCTTTGAGCCTACCACAGTACAAGACTACGAGGCAGGCAAGCGGCATACACAAGCGATGAGGGAGAAAGAGAATAGGAATAGCTTCTAACTGCTTAATGGAGTAATTACCAAAGCCTTCAACTACTGTAGTGTCATAATGCTTACCTCGTAGACTAGTAGGCTCGTAGGCTCAAAGAAAAAAAGATCTTTTTGTAGTGCGGGGTTGTCGGACCCGCATGGACCCGCATGGAGTACTGTATGCGGGTGTAATATTTTGCTCTCGCACCACAGTAGGAGATGAAGGCAATGATCGGCTCGTCTACCAAACCGCGCACAGTGAGGGTTCGAAACCGTTGATTTCTCTGCAACTCACCATTTCGGTGGTAAAAAAGATGGTCAAAATTTCTGGCTTTGCAAATGTTTGATGTGTTTTGGTAAGAGTCTTGACTGTGTCCCAATTCTCACCATGTGGCAGCCCCCCGGCCGTGGGCTCTCTACCAGATACATGTTCTGATTACTGTAACCATACGTTATCATATCATACCTTCAGCACCATTTACGGAGCAGAGAATGCTGTACACTATTCAATCAAGTGTGCAGGAAATTGATGCTCATACCCTCCTGAGTCTGATCTCGGTGGCTATTATAGGAATTCCGTTGCTTTCAAGGCAGAGGCAAAGAAAAGTCGGTCCTTAATCTTGGCCACATGGAAAGCACGCAGGCAGGCAGTTTCAATTCCAAGAAGGGGTATGATACAAAGGGGTGTAGGGCAGCGATTTTGGACAATTTAGAGGCTTGATGAGCAATGAGGAGCTCTTATCGCCATGTAGACATCAACCGATATGACAATACCGGTAGTACCTCCGTCTTTCCAAAAAGAGATAGGTTGACACAGAAAGCACCTTTAAAGCTGTGAAAAATAAAATGGAGGGTGTTGGATGGACTGTGTCCATCGAATAGACGCAAAACAATGCAATACAATAACTGGCGATAATGATCATTCTTGATGAAGAAGCACGCTTTGGTGTGCCCACCAAAGCATGCATCTATCTACGGCTTATCCTAACGAACGCTAGGTGCAGTTATACTAGTAACTAGATCTATATCCGCAGAGGTACTACCGGTAACCGATTAGCTGGTGTTGAAGGCTGAGGGTTGGCTATGATAATCAGAATCTACATAGCATGTATCTGGGTTCTTGCTTAAAATTGGAGAATAGAATAACTAACAAGTTATCATGCAGATTTTGCGAATTTGATTATTTACCATGCTTGTTCGGAAAAGAATCACCTGCCATGCATTACTCTGCGATGCGACGGACATCATACCCGACTCCTAGTATGTAGCATGATCTCCTACCTCCAATACGATGGTCGCTAAGGAGCACGACTGCCCGCAACAGAGAATTGTGCGGCAAAGTGTGATGATTACGAAGATGGTTGAAGAGCACACTTGCCATAAGCAGACACGAGAACTTCACTGTGTCGCGGATTTGCCATCGGGCTGGTCCAAACCAATCCTAATCCCGGGAGGATCCCGGATGATTAGTTGGCTTGGCTAAGGGGATGCTTGCTCAGAAAATAATTGTCTACTATGTACTACCCCATCCCTATAGTAGCACCGGTGTTATCGCATTTGCTCCAGTGGGAGGCCCATTGATTTGTACAGTATAGAACTCTGGTGGGCAGATGTAAAGAAAGCTGATTGGTCAGAACGACCTCTGGCTTCGGCAATTCAGCCTACATGTCGGTACTGTACAGCACACTACTATTGCTGGGCCCAGGTCCTGTGGTGGCAGCTGGCCCATGCGATCTCGGGCGGTCAGTTTGCTTGGCCAAGGAGATGGCAGATAATTCTTTTCGCGGAATCTACTGGGTACATCACCGAGTATCCTTCTCTTGCTCATAAAGATATTTTGCCTCGCGTGTGGCTCCGGTGGCCTGGCCCCCAAATATAGGCCTCAGGCAGCCACCTTCGCCACACACTTGCAAGGATGCGAGCGAGCCTTTTACTGCAGATTCGGCCGAATCGGCCTTCATCTGCTTCTACCAATCTAACACACTTTCTGGCTAATGATCATTTGCATAAACGTGCCCTAACGCTATCTGGGCTTTTGTGCGGAGTGACCCAGCCGGAAAGTGCCTTTACTAGCTATCATAAAGGCACACGCGTAACGTTCGCAATCAGG
>JAOYMO020359322.1:0-26400 GCA_025802455.2 Iodosphaeria phyllophila | reverse complement strand
CTCCCTGCGTGTTTGGGATGAATCGAGGTCGAGACAGCCGGGATTGCGAGGCTTCGCGCTCGGCTCGGGTCTGGACTTTAGTAGGCTAACTCGCTAGAGTATTGAACACTTTGGTGTTGGATAAAATAATATCGTTTCGGTGAGCTATTCTTGTCGTTTAAGTCGCATAAGTTATGTATTAACAACGTTGGAATGCGTCTCAGATGTAGAGAATATTAGAGAGATGACGCTGTCGCAAACGTATTTGGAGCGCTATTAAGTTACCATGCGATCGCTAAGGGCGGTGGGCGCAATGGCTTCTTTTATCAATCTGATGATTGATGACGGATGACTACAATGCGCCAGCTGGCTCGCGCAAATATGCGTGCGTTGTACCGGTAGGGTGTGTTGTCCCGTGTCCCGGCCTAGGCTCCGAGCTCAAGCCCGTGGTGGTGGCGCTCGGGATTAAGCGGATCGAGGAGCTGGGAGGCGGTCGGCGTTTCGATTGCATTGCGGGAGTCACTATGATACCTGCCGTAGCTCCGCTCCTGCTAAGCATGTTGGGGCACATGGGCGGTGAGGTGGCACTGGGCAACATTACGAATCACCGCGAGCCGCGGGCTTGAAGAAAAAAAAGCGACCCTCCGCCGGATACACAGTAGTTCATCGCTGAAATGTCGGGATGCGCTGCTCCGCTCATCTCACCATTCTGGCTATGGGTCTTGGCTAGTAGCCACAGTACCTCCTTCAAGTAGCCAAATTCGTTACTGTTCTTGGCTAGACTGGATCGGTGAACATTTACTGACAAAACGTCATTTCCTGATCCTGAACACTTCCCACTCATTACCTGAATAGGTTATTTGTACGCCGAATTTTCTGCAGTGCCGCTCTTTGGCCGCCATGTTTGTAACTGGAATTTCCAGGTCACATAACGGTGCAACGAACTCTGAAACCCGCAAACCTGAGTACTGCGGCTATTGTTGGTGTGAGCCATAATTACATGCATAAGCTAGTAACCTCCTCAAGTACCGGTATGCCTCACTGCATCAGGTGTAGGTAGATAGTTGTGCGAGCTACCATACGATTCGTTCCGAGACCGAGAAAAATAACCTCCAGTAATTTGGAAGCCTTGTAGGCATTTCCGGATCGGTGAGTGAACACCCCCCACTCCCCAATCGTGACTTATCATTAGCCAAGTTCGGTGCTACCGAATGCAGTACCGACATTTTCTCTTCAATAAACCCCCGAACTCCGCAATCATGACAAAACTATTCTCAAAATATGGATTTAGATGACGGCAAGCGGAGTGCACCTATCTCCTATGCTCTCGCTGCCGTGATCGGCTCAATTACGTTTTACCCCGCTGCCAGAAAGCCTCATTTACTGAAGAGTTAGCATGTCCCTACCTGTTCTGGCTTGTCACCTGCACGTATATTCGCGTTTAGGACTCCTACGGGATTCCGGAGATAAAATGCATTTCCAACACTATTTGATGAGGCATCAAGATTGAGCGCATCGCGCCTCTTCATTACTAATCACTGAGTAGAATTTGCACATAAGAATTTGACTTTTCCCAACGCATCCTCAGAAGCGAATGCGATTTGGATTGTTCAGCATCTGTGTGAACAATCTTCTTGCGATCTGATCCCCGAGGAGGTGCCCGGCAGTCCGGCCGGCCCGGGCAACTAGATTATCCCCTGCTCCGCACAACCGCGGCTTTTGGTTTTCTAAGATTGACATCATCCCAAGCCCAGCCAAAGAGTACAAGGCATAATTCTCGAATCCAGACTTGCAAAGCCCCGCACGTTAGTAATAGTGGCGCGCTTTCCTCTTTGGGTCCAAAATGAACCAGTCTGGCGAGCGTCGTAATGTAACTCAAGGGCAGTTCGCTCTTTAGATGTCAAGTTAATCATCACAGCATACCTTACTAATCAAGGCGCTCTCGGCTCGTCGAAATTCGGTTATAGTGCAATGCTCTTTATTTCTACATACGTCCCTATGATAGACTCGAGCACTGTAGATTACTAATATCAGGCAGTCGTTATCTTGTTGATCAACCCTGTTCAAGAACATATTCAAATCGCACTTCCGTATGACTGTTTACTAGATTTATTAATCACAATCCGCAAAGTATCAAGTGCACCTTATCGAACCTTGCCAGGGCTGGTGACCAGGACAGGCACCTAGCCCTGTGATAGTGAATCAAATTCGCTTTCATGATTCTTACTTTGTGAAGCGAGTGGGGCGCCTTGTCCATAGGGGGTCAGACTGATCGGTTAAAATATTGAATAAGATTAGCTCTCTCTTGGTGCTTGGCTGGTACCGGTAGTCCTCCAAATCAACTTCCATCTGTGTCTACACAGGTCGAAGTACGTGGTTTGTGTCCCCTCAGAACGAACGCGATCCGATAATGTGGAATGATCCGATAATGTGGGATCAAGTTAGATTCTGTCTGCTGTTTCCAATAGCCATCTCTGTGCGCAAAAATGATAGGTTTGCTAAGGAAATTACCGATCTGTACTTGCTTTGACCTGGGAGCACAGACTTTGGCAAAAGCAACTTAATTTTCGTCCATCAGAATCCTCTACTTACCTAATCGGTATTGTTTTTCGCTGACAAGCGTATTCGCTTTCTGTGTGTTACCTGTCCTCTGACAGTATGCAACTAGATATAGAATGGACAGCAGTATTTTTACTTCTAGGTTACGGTATCTCGCTTTCCAGCAGAGCTGATGAGCCTACAGAGGTGCTGTGTTTCGCATGATAGTTCCAAGCTGCTCCTTCTGCTCTTCACCATACTGTACACAATCAGTGCACTTCGCTTCTTGAGACACGCAATTTCATTCGCTTGGGTCAGTAGCGATGGATCCGCTAGACCGCCTGAGCAATTTCAGCATGCAGTCATCAAACAAACCTTCGCGATTCTATGTTGCAGTTTTCCACAGCCTGGCAGCCTTGGCTACTGGTAGAATACCGGTAGCCTTGCAAATTATGGTAGCCACCGGATTTACTCAGGGCACGATTTTGTGCTGAAACAGTGGCCTCCTGCGGTCAATGCATGGGGCTGGCCTATCAACTGCTGCTGACATCGTTGGAAGCCCTTGTGCTGGGGGTTTGGCCCCCGATGGCAACCCAAGACAAAATTTTCTGCGGTCACGCCAGCCTCACTTGTTTAAATTGAATCCATCATTTCTCTGCCTCGCGCAATTGTAGCTTACAGTATCTATGATAGTAAGGCAGTCTAAACCACAGTAGATTGAATGTGACGACGCCTGGAATCCTCTATGCAGGGGAAAATTGCGCCTTGTTGGTGCCCAGCTAGACAAGAACACGACGGTGGAAATCTCATGCGTTGTTCCTGCTACCAAACGGCCGCGTGATACTGAAACAGCAAGACAGGCTACTACTACGTCCAACCAAGATCGTCGATATTACAACCCGATTCCGATTTGGGGCGAGCATTTCACTTCCAGTTAGGTAATCTCAGGTGCCGGCAGATTGAATACCCCATCCTGCGAACGGGGATTTCAAGCCCAACGCCTACCCACTAGTTTTCCAATATCCACTGCGACATTGCAGAAACGCAAACCAGTGTTGGTGGGTTGCCAGATGGCGTTCTTGCGCAGCTTGCTTAATGCTTCATGTCTGGAGGTAACGGCACGTGAAAGGACCCTAGGTGCACCAACGGCGGGCAGTACTGTACTCTAGCCTATTTATTTTGACTGTGCGGTGCGGAACCCAGATGATGGTGGTCAGCCAGGAAAGTAGAAGCCGATTCTAGGCGTAATGTTGGCTCGTGTCTATCGCTATACTGATACCTTGACGTAAACACGAAGCGCAACGCCGTGGCGCGCGAGGCGGCTCGCGGATGGTTGGGGGAAATGGCCCAAATTTTGAGAAAGGATCACGCCTTGTGGGGAATTCTCAGTTTGCGGGGTGTCATCCTGTCGGAGCCTGTGAGATCAGCAGGGCAATCCTGGTCAAAGCCAGTTTGCGGCTCATATGATTTACAGTACATGGATACTCTATCGACCTAAAAGTCGCTCATGAAGTGACTTGCTTCCTGCTGCATGGACTCGATGTTAAGCAAGTCGCATCGGCTAAGCCTTTTAGACGAATTAAGTAGCCGGCCCCCAAAATCACCTACGGTACTCCGTACCTACCATTCACCAGCCGCGCCGTCCCCGCCGGAATTCGGCAATAAGACCGAGTTGAATACTGGTTTCGGAAGCTACCGGTATTGTCGGGGGGTCGAAGCATCACGACGATTTGGAATCCGACCTCTAGAGGCATGCGAAAATGATCCGATGCTTCACGAAGAGACCGCAAGCTCTGGTTCTGGCAAAATCGAATAACTACCGGCTTTGTATCTAGGACATCCTGGCATCGCACTCGTTGAGCCTTCTCGCGGCGATGTTTGCGGACTTTCCGCGGACCGTGGACCCCGTCGTAAGAAGGGTCTACGCACAGTTGGACCATGTTTTTGCTCTTGCTGGAGAAGCAGAGTACGCTTCACCAAAAAATTATCTTGATGATATCATACCTCTGTATCTTCAGCGCGACACAGCGATCCGCGGCGTTCGAGGCCGGTAAGAATGCTTCGGATTGCTATTCCGCAATATCAAAAGCGTGCAATATCTGGCTTATCCCTTAACTATAATCAATTTAGCACTAACATGCCCAATGCGAGTGACCAAGGATTGTGTCAGGCTGATTTAGTCCTTGTGCTTCCTTCAATGTATTATGGTAGAAGCAGGACCCAAAGAACCCCTGAGTGAGTTGTCACAGTCTTCGTCGGTATTAGTAGCGAATAGCAATCGCAATCTTTCTCTACCACTGCGTAAAGCTGGGCAACTCATTTCTATCAAATGGCAACATTCTGTGAATGCGGCACGTGTCACAGCCCGCGAGCCCCTTGAGTTCCAGGAGCTCCAAGGAGGCAACCGTCCAGAGCGGGTACATCCGTTCCGAATTCTGAGAGCGGCTTCGACATGACCACAGTTTTGCCTTGACAGCAACGCGTTGAGCATCCTGTTTCACATCGCAGCGGAACAGCTGAGAGTCAACTAAATCGGTTGCTATTGAATGTTTCTCCCGTATAGCCCATCAATTTCGACACAGGGGGGGGGGTACAGAGATTATGGACACGAGAGGTTACACTGCTACTGATGCAAGAGGCTGGGGAATCGAGGTTGATCGAGGCTGAGCGCGAACTCGGGGTGTCCTTGTTCTCGGATCACGACGGAGGAGGCGTGCTTTGTGACGCATTCGCATTCATATTGCTACCAGTATTAATTACCCAGAGAGAACCCCTAAAATAACATGATGATATTCGCGTATGGGCTATTTAAGGAGCCCACACTATCGGTATAATACTGTTGATGGTCAGTGCTGATAAGCTCCTTGCATAACTCGCGCTTGAGAAGCGCTCTCTACTTGGGAGGAAGTTCTTATCAGCCACGCCGTGCCCGTCAGGCCTACGATCGGCTTCTGGCGAGTTGTGCCTCCCCTAGATACTCATGGCCGCTGACATATGGCTCATCCGCACGCCTGATTCTCCAGTAGTCAGAGATATCGAGATATAGAAATTACGGGGTTGCGGTATGCATCACGTTGGGTAAAAGCTCGACTTGAATGAAAAACCCCCCTATCCACGTGAGAAGAACCGATATGTACTAGGCGGCCCTATCTTATAAATCCGCCTTGTCTACCGCCAAGACAGGCGGGTTTAGAAGATAGAGCCACCTAGAAGGTCAAATGTGCAATTCCCATTGGCTTCAAAGAGGTCTTTCGGAATCGGACGGTACCCACATAATGGCATCTCACGTAAATAAGGCGGTACCTCCGGCACAGTACTCGTTGAAGCTCTTCTAGTACGGTAAGAATTCGCTATGGAATATCTTCACCTGCGCTCCAACAACAATTGCTTCATGACGATATGAAGTGAATGATACAACATGCCCATTGCACTGCACGACCCACACTGAAGCGATGAGTACATTACCATGTCGGACCTTTCCACGCAAAATAGCAATACGCTTCGCTTCCCAAACATGTCGACAGCAACAATTCCAGGCTGCACATCGCCGACACTTCAAATACACTCCACATAGTCGCGATGGTGTAGTTGACCCAGCACCCCCGCCACCCCCCGCGGGAATAGCCGCTTTACCCTCACGTCGCCTCATAGCTATTGCTGGCGTCGACGCCCCCAAATTTCTCAACGGGCTGATCACATCGCATGTACCGCAACCCGACGATAAGGACATGGGGCAGATAGCCCGCTATGTAGGGTTTCTGTCGGCACAAGGCCGCGTGCTTCACGATGTATTCATCTACCCTAACTGGGTAGGCGTCGCGGTGGGGGGAGAAAATTCTGGGGGTGGCGTGAGTGAGGATGTGAAGAGCGGAAATTCGTTCCTCATTGAGGCTTGCGCTAGTTCGGTTGATCGACTCTTGAAGCATATTAAACGGTTCAAGCTGCGGAGCAAATTTGGGGTTCGGTTGGTGCCGGAGGACGAATGTAGCACGTATCATGTGTGGAATGACTTAGGCACGGATGGCCAGGCTACGGCACTACTGTCATCGCTCTCAAAGAATGGTCACATAACGAGCCCCTTGAAGACTATGTTACTTCAAGATGCACGAGCACCAGGCATGGGATATCGTCTCTTGAGTACTACGCAGAACAGCCTACAGTCACTTTCTCCGGAATTCAATCTGGAACAATGTGATGAGGCGGCATATCGAGTTCGACGGTATCTACGAGGTGTGGCCGAGGGCCAGTCAGAGATCCTTGAGGACAAGGCACTTCCGCATGAGTCGAACATGGACATCATGGGCGGGATAGACTTCAAAAAGGGATGCTACGTGGGTCAAGAGCTAACGATCCGGACTCATCACCGCGGCGTTGTACGAAAACGAATCCTGCCGGTTGCCATCTATTCCGCCGGGGAAGTTGAGAGTAGCGCGATGACGCCAGCACCTCAGTCTCTTGAATACAACCCTACTCCTGAGACGGCAGTACCTGCGGAAGAAATTGCAACGCCAATATCAATTGGGCGCTCAGGAAGAAAAGGCCGGAGCGCGGGAACTTGGCTTGGGGGAACGGGAAACATCGGACTCGCGCTCTGTAGGCTTGACGTGATGACAGACGTCCAGTTACCAGGGGAACACCCGTCGGCCTACTCGCCGGAAAAAGAATTTGTGATCCAGGTTGGTGGTGAGGATTACGCGGTCGACAAAACAGAGAATGCAGGCAGTCCACTGGAGCCTGAACGTGTGGTTAAACTCAAGGCTTTTGTGCCGCCCTGGTTGAGACCCGGGATTGAGACAGTGGAGAGATAGTCGCATGGAAAAATGGGTGGATCAAACGAGGGCGAGGGTGATGGGTATTATCTTATGCTTGGCTTGCAGCATGTGACACCGGCAATTAATGTACCATAATAATCCATCATGCATTCTATTGAAATTAGGCTGATGCTTAATGAAAGTAATTCTCAGATGCCGGGTACTTGCGAAAAAGGAAGTAAGACATCAAATCCCACCATTGTATACACTGAGGGAGAAGAAAGTAGAAAGTAACCTCGATAGCGCTGATTTATTCGTTGAAGTGATTGATACTGAAATCAGGGGTGCTCCCTTTGTTACTACACAGTAGTAAGCCTCCGTATATTGTGTTTTTCCCGATCTTCATCGCCACATAAACCGAAGATGCCTCCCTGCTAAGAAATCTCCATGATGTGGTTAACATGGGCACTGGAACTGGACTAAGACTAGGACTCTGGCTATAGTTAGAAATTACTTGGCCTCGATTCCGCTGCAAACGAGACTCCTGCTGTAATGTAAGCCCAAGTCGTCTTTGCCTGCTTTTCTGTCAAATCCCCAACATCTGCATTGCCGGTATTGCGGAGCGGGCATGAGAATGACTGACTGTGATGGCGCACGCTCGCCGAGGCCTCCATCTCTACGATTGCATGTTCCAAAAGACTCAGCTGTTGCTCTAGATGGCTGAATGCAGGCGTGCAGATGAAGGTTTCTCCTCGTCTGGTCCAGAGTCGGCTCAAGGGGGAAGAGGCTAGAGGAGGCGTGATGTTCCAGACTTCCAGTATTGAGTTTACCCCTGTCAGCCACACAATTGTGCCACAATACAGAACAATAAGCGAATAGTACAGTAATTGCAGTACTGGCACAGATGCCGCAACTTGCCGCACGTGCTGCACTGCACCATGGTCCTGCTACCTTTGAGCTACCCCACCAGCTGCCCACCAGTGCGGTCCAGTCGATGCAGCCCCACAAAGAAAATAGGAAAACCCTAAATACCAAAATTCGCAGACGCAAAATCGACAAGCATCACGACACCTTTTCTTACCACGTCACCTCACAACGAATTGTCGCCGCCCGCCCGCCCGATTCTACATCCAGACCACCACTACCAATACCGGTGAATTCATAGAATCTTTCAAAATGCCTGGCGGAGTCGGAGTTCGCGATGTCGATGTAGGTACTTTCCGCTGAGGTCACCATCGAGCGCTGCCAGCGGCCTCTGCGCGCAACCTGGCTGCAAACCTAGGATGGCAATTCTCAGCTACACACCAAACAAGATTGGCTAGTGATTGCAGACGGGAACGTTTTCAGAAGCGAAGACGGTCATGGGAGCAGGCGCGAGGGTGTCGAAAGACATCCTGTGACGGAATATATGCTGATGCTGGATCTTCCCTACTCCAGGCCTCGCGGTTCATTGAAGCATATGCGGCTTTCTTGAAGCGTCAAGGCAAGCTGGCGGTTCCTGGTATGTATATCCATATATGCCTACTGCGAAATGCATACTCTTCAATGGATCGACACACTAATCGCATCTGTTACATATTTAAGGTTGGGTCGACACGGTCAAGACGGGAGTTTCGCGGGAGCTGCCCCCCCAGAATGTCGACTGGTACTACGTGCGCGCCGCCTGTGTCGCTCGCCACGTCTATATGCGAAAGAATGTCGGTGTTGGCCGCATGACCAAGACCCACGGCACTGCCAAGAACCGAGGTGTGCGTCCTTCGCGCCACGTCGATTCCAGCGGCAGCGTCGACCGCAAGGTCATGCAATCTCTCGAGAAGATTGGTATCCTTGAGCAAGACGAGGAGAAGGGAGGCCGCAGGATCACCCAGTCTGGCCAACGTGATTTGGATCGTGAGTTTGCCACCAGTCTTCCGTCACAGTCAGACCTTGCATTGCTAATCCGAGTTTTTTTTCGTGTGCAGGTATTGCTCAAACCACCGCTGAAGAGGACAAGGAAAATGAGGAGGAGGAAGAGTTATGAAAATCACCCGGAAATTCATGAGGCGACTCGTGATGTCTTCTGGCCAGTGGGCAATGGAGGGATTCAACGAAACCCAGCGGTTCCGGTAGCATAGGGTTTAGGCGTCTGAGAATGGGTACACCTTGGTTTCCTGCTTCATGAACCAATCCACTTGTGCCCGGTCTGCCATCAATCGACATGCCTTGCTAGTGATGCCTTGCTAGTGATGACAATATGTGACATGTAGGTCCTCGGTCATGGATTATAGGTACATCTCCGAGACAACAAGGCTTTAGAATAACTTTGGCCGCCCTCTTGAGTCGAACATAATCGTAG
Organism: Iodosphaeria phyllophila; assembly: GCA_025802455.2. Lineage (NCBI taxonomy): Eukaryota > Fungi > Ascomycota > Sordariomycetes > Amphisphaeriales > Iodosphaeriaceae > Iodosphaeria > Iodosphaeria phyllophila. The sequence continues at coordinate 16,797 of JAOYMO020359322.1, read as the reverse complement.
AGAAACATTGGGAACCTACTCACTGTCCGCGTTTTCGAGAGCTATCAGAAACAGGCTGTTAATATCACAGGCTAGGAAGCTACATATGTAAACGAGAACTGCACAAATATGGCACGTCAACTGCTCGAGGAGTCAGCGTGTCTTCACTGTCCGGCAAAGTTTGAGTGATATAGGTGGCGGAGTGTCTTCGTCTTTCTAAATGCTTCTATCCGGTAACAAAATTCAAGTTCCTGCCAGGGTTCTCTTGCAAAGATCGATGTGCCAGAAGAAGTGGCCGAATGTAATGTGTTATGCTATGTCTTGACGCCTCTAACGATGTACCCATTGAATGGCCCGGGGAGCACTTCCGAGGAAAACAGAGGAAATAGTAAGGAGGACGGGGCATAGTGGTCATATTACGAGGAAAAGAAAATGAACAAGAGTCCTCGAGGCTTCCAAAACCATGGACAAGAGGTCTAGAGAACGGACTGCTTTGCTTGCGTCTACAGACAGGAGGGTGGCACTTTTCATATGATGCCTATAGCATGACACTGCACGCAGTTTGCCGCCTGGGTCGATTCGAAGAGCCAGGAACGCTTGTGGAAGTATCCGAAAAACTACGCCACTAACAGTCTCTCGGCCTTTGCGAAGCGGCAGTGGATAGCTTGGAGGCAATCGAACAATGCTCAATTCTCAGCTTTGAAGATGTTGACCCTGGCCGGAATGCCCTCCCAGCACCCGCTGGTATCCAGGAGCATTGGGACTGATCGTTTAGGAGGCAAAGATGCGGGAGGCATCTGGGGACTATTTATCTTGGTTTTCTGGTTACCAAAGGAGAGTGTAGCACATGGCCTTCCGCTACTCTAGTTTAGACCTTTACGAGCAATACACCTCTGCACTGAACCTTCCCAACCCTGAACTCGAACAGGAGAAGTCATTGAGCGGCTGCTGATTAGCTACGCGGACAGCCGATCGTACAAGTAGCGGATCCAGAGAGTGAAGTGCGAGATCCTCACAGTTTGCTATCGCCGGACGACGAAACCGACGAGATGTACCCTCGATTTTCGATGCCGCCAATAGTTCGATTTCAAAAGATGCTTGAAGTGAAACACCAGGAAGCTGACAGCGGGGCCTGAAGCCCACCATCAGAGCCAAATCATAATCTGAAGACCGCTATCGCGAATCGTGTGTATCGACTCCGAATCGGGAAGGGAAGGCGCAAATTTGGAGTTGCATGAGTGATGACTTGCTGGGAAATGCAACAGGGGGTGAAACCCTGTCAACCGTAGGTACGTGGAACATATGAAAAGAGGCAAGGGCATTGGGGGCCCAAACGTAGGAGCTATCCGTTAATCGTTATCCTCAGTCGTGCTTTCCAAGTGACTTCCATGTCACGCGCGTTGAATGGAGAAAGACGCACCGACTTGTTGAGGACTTTTTAGTCTTGCGATTTTTACCATTCTGCCAATCCAGGCTGAAGACGAAAGCGCCAAGTATCGTAGCTTAGGATGCATAACAATTTATAGAGGAACGCGAAATGTTTTGACGGACTTAACCGTGTCATTGATTTCTCATCTAGTATAGAAATCGTGATCATGCATGAGTTTCCCTCCATTGTGATCCACAACTTCGAGAGCAGGATCTTTTGTTCTCATGACTTTCCTCCCAGGAAAGAAAGCCTCTGGCCCTTTTTTTCGAGTCCCCCAAAAACACCTCATTTTACCTGGCACCCTTGCCTTGCCATAGAGTTTTGGTCGTTCCATCGCAAACCGTGACCGTAAAAAACAATCATGCCGCCCTCCTCTGGGTATCTCCCGTCTAGACAATCAATCCAGGGGTATGCGGTTGCCGAAACTCCTCATGCAATGAAAAGGGGATCTCTGGTCGGCCATAGAGATCCCGAAAAAAAAAAGAGACTGGCATCAAACATGGATGGTCTCTCTTGTCGTTTGCTTATCGTTTAGGCCCACTCGGCGAGCAGAGCCATCAGACCAGCGCCCAATGTAATGTAGCCCAGGGCTGTCATCTTCATCTTGAGACTGGCTGTCTGCATTGTGGGGTTGAACATGAACTCGTGAGCAAGTAGCTCGACGAGACCTGTATACAGAAGGATGCCGGCGCTGATGGAGTCAAAAATGCCGTTGACAATCAGCGTGTTCTGGCCGGAAGGCGACAAGGTTTGGCGGACACCAAGGCCAATAGCGATGGCGACCGGCGTGCTGATCGAATAGAGGAAGCCAAGAACGTAAGGCATGTACAACTTCCGCTTGGGCCAAGAAGCCGTAGCTAGTCGCGAACCAAGACCAAGACCCTCAAAGGTCTGGTGGAACACGAGGACGACATAGAGAATTTTGAACTCATCACCGGCGACAGCCAAGGTGAGACCGATGAAGATACTGTGAAAGATCACACCGAACTCAAGGATGAAAATGGCGGTCATCTGTGCGGCGAAGTTGGCCTCGGCGTGTTCTTTGCGATGACCGAGGTGGTTCTCGCCTCCAGGGGGGTAGGACAGATCCATAGGCAGCCCAGAAACTGATGCGGACCTGTTTCCGTTACCCTGCACGTTGGCCTCCAGCATGGATTGAGGATCATGCTCAGGGGTAGAGTTGCCGTGGGGAGATGTGTTTGTTGAGCCCACACTTGACTTCTTAAGGACGTCGTTGGAGGGATGAGTGCCAGCGGTTTCATGCACGTGATCGCCAAAGATATCAAAGTGGCTCACAACAACCTCTAGTGCAAACATGAACATGATGGTGATTAGACAAATACCACCCGCCCAAGAATACTCCGAGATGGCAAGCCCTTCCAGGCAAGGCGATGACAAAGCTTCAAAGGCCGGAACAAGTAGATGCATAACTGAGGTTGCAACAATGACGCCTGTACCGAAATACTTGGCAAAGAAGAAAGTCATTTGGGGAACATGCAACTTGGAGGTGCGAGCAAGGAAAACGGGCAGAAGACTGCCGATGAGAGATCCCAACAAAATGACAAAGATGGCCGAGATACGAAGGCTCAGGTTGCCATCGTACTCATTGCCATTGTCGCAGTCGACAGTGACAGTGAAATGATTGCCCTGAGCGGCGCCATCGACATCATCCCGAGAGACAATAGTTGGCATCATCGTGGCGATTGAATTCAGAAAAGTTTGAATGTCGAAATGGGCAGCTGCGGATAACAGAGCACGATGCACCTCGTAAAAAGTCGAGCTAGAAAGCGAAGCTTGATAGTCAGTGGTTTGCGCGTCTTGCTTAGAAATCGCCGGTATTACACAATATACCTCTTACCACTGCAACGATTTCTAACTGCTTGATGTGTTTGTCCCTTTTGGTTCGATGATGTCGAGTCTTTGGATGCAAATGAATGCGGAGTTGTCTGTTGCGATGCACGGAATGTGCGAGCGTAGAAGCTGGAAACAACAACTGTTAAACCGCGTTAGAAGTGTTGACAGGCTTGTCAAGTGCTACAGCGTGTGTAGAAGAGTGAATTAGAGATAACTTAAAAGAAAGAGTGGGGAGAAGTGAAAAGCCTTGGGGGTGCACACTTGAAGATTGAATGTGCATGAAGATTCGGTTGGGAAAGATGGTGCTCTTTTTTTTTTTTTGAGCAGAGCTAAGCACGGTAGGAAAGTTTTGATGGAGGAAAAAATAAAGTAAAGCGCGCTTAGCCAATGGCTTTGTGGGCGGACTTTATCGAGGGAAAAGAGGACCTTGATGGTCAACGCCCACTCTGTCACTTCAGTAGACGAATAGATTGTTCTTTAGGCAGCTCCGTACACAAAGCTCTAGTGTGCTGGAAATGCAAATTTCTAAGGGGGGAGATCGGACAAAGGAAGAGAGGACTCTGTTATTCGCGAAATAAGCCTACCTTATGAGACTTGGCGTTCGAGACACTGCCGGCAGCAAAGCGTACACGACTTTCAGTTTCAGTCTAGGTATCATAATAATTTAGACCCTGCAATGGTCCATGGTGATATTCCACTAATAATATATTACAGAGACTGGCGGAGGCAGGGTAGTTGTCGTCAAAGTTTGTTCTAGTAGCACCAAATATCGGAGAGGAGAACCTGCCCAAGAAACGGGAGGGCTCTGCAGTCGCAAGACGAGTGATCCGGGCAAATATTGGTAGAAGCCTCGATCGCTTGATGTGTAAAATGAATGATTCTATAGTAATATCATTCGTTTAAGTCAAAAAGATAGGGTTGGAGAGCGCAACAGCGTTTTGCAGAATTTCGAGAAAGATGTTGGGGTTCCCACGAGGGAAGTTCCAGGGGGATAGTAATCGCTAATGCTGGACACGACCCTATGGTTTTGAGGCTCTTTTCAGGTAATTACTTGACAAGTGAAACATGGCAGCTACGACCGAACTGTGAGACCAAAGGGCGATGCGAGGGACGGGCACAACATGGGGAAACTACCTCTCTATGTACCTCGCTACTGTAAATCTTTTCTTCCCACGTCTCCATGATCGTGAGGACCTTGATGGACAAAGGCGGACCAATAGAGTGCGGGTATTTGAAATGGATCCGATCACCGTAAGCCAGTCCAGGTTAGGCTAGTGCCCTGGCCTGACCCTAAATCGGGGGTTTCCAACCCAGCCTCTGTGGAGTCGCGGACTCACCAGTTTTCGCTCTTCAATCCTACAGCTGGAGGCGGGAGAGGCATATTCTACCGGCACCGATGGGCGACCGCTAAAATCATCTATCGCACAAATATTACACAGACGTAATGCACAGCTTGCGGTACCTGCTTTCACACGTTCGCATCAGTTCTGTCAAACAGAAGCTGCGCTTTGAGTGCCTCCGTAGTGGTGGCTTGCATCACAGCATTGCCTGCTCCACTATACGGTCGGCATTTCGATTTTTCGTTGGTCGGGATTCAAGCCCGCGTGCTGACATGGATGTTGGCTGCGCCGTTATTATTGGCTTTCATTCGGAGGTCGGGAGTACCCGCATTACGTACATTGCCGTACCTTTTAGCCTCAGTGGCTTTTGCGACAAATGATGAGAAGACCTTGACTCGTTTATCCATCTCCTAGACAACCAGATTCGACTGACACAATAACTTACGAATTCGTTAGATCTGGCGAGGGGTCTTGATCTGAAAGGCTGGCATGAATGGCGTGTGTTTTCAGTTGTGTAAAAGCATGTCCCAGGTTGTGGCTTCAGCGCTGGTAACATACCAGTCACACAAGCGGAGGAGGGTAAAGTTGGATACTGCCACAAATACGAAGGTCGATGTTTATAGGTGGGTATCCAGTTTCTCGTTCGACGTGCAAAATGCACAAGATATCAACGTCCGACCATATGTTGCTGGAACACTCATCACAGTGAAGCATTGCTCCGTCTTTTGAATGCTGGTTGGTGTTGGCGTTACTGGGAGAATTGGGTGCCACCGACTGGTGCTGTTGTAACGCCAGCTTTGGCACTGCTTTTTCCCTCCTCTTCGCAGCACAGCTCCGTTTCCCATATGTGAAACCCGAAGAGTGGTCTAAGTTTTTATATTTGGATATCACTGGTAATGGAGTACCTATTTCGAGCATCATCATGTGGGCCTTTAAGCTTGTTCGCGTTAGCAGGAACCGCATTTGCACGTGTGTAGTGCCGGCCGGGGAACTTCTCCCCGGGATTTCGGTGGAACTTCCATGACCTGTTGTACTAGCTCCACGAGTTCATCGAACACCTCTCCAAGATCTCCATGTGACTAGTGTCACGACGTTGGCAGTGTGGCTATCACGGATTCGTATCCGGACCACTAGGGCTTGTTTGCGCTAATTCCGGTTCGAAATTTGAGTTACCATTCCGAAGATTCACGCAACCATGACCGCGACCAAGGATATCGTGTCTGCTTGCGTGTGCTGTGGCTTCGCCCATTGTAACATGCCTTAGGTTTGTTGCACTGTCGGTACTGTACAACCAACCCTTGATGCAAATGTTGTGCCAATAGGGCGGACGCGCACTCATCACGTTCGAGGCAACAGCTTCGAATCTCTTCTATTGCCGAGGTTTCAAGGTTGGCACAACGACCTAGACCAAGACCCATGAGATATCGTAACGCACCGCCTTACGGCGAAGATGGTACTGTTCAGACTAAACAAACGTTGAGCCCACTCACCTTTCCCAAATGAATTTAAAAACGAGCTCCCAGCTGCTCGGAGATTTCACTTGACAGTCGGTATCAGAGCCCCTATTTCGATGTGGTTATGAAATTCCTCTGAAAACCTACTTTTGAGGTTTCTGTGGGGTTTCTGGAATACCTTGTGCTTCAACGGGCTACCTGTTTTTCTCCCACCATTCCCTCAGATTTGGCACGACCCCACCCCCATAGAATTTCTGCGGAGGCGGGGTAATGCCTAGTTTGAAGAATAATCCCAGGGCGAAAAGAAATAGCAGCAGACAATGCAAAAGTTCTTGAAGAATCATCTACCATGTCTTCTCACAGAAGAATCGTCTACCATGCACCGATCGCTGGTACGTCAGCAATTGAAGCATCTGCGATCAATTGATATGTCACCCCCATATCTGTGGCCCACATCTGTGGGGTCGAGAGAGCATAGAATAGGTCGAGACAAGCGGAATCTAGAGTGGGACGACCGGAAAATACTTGGCTACTAAGCGCGAGATGTGATGAGCTGCGACTTGGGTAATGTGAAAGGGTGGTAGTTACTAACTACTGTGGTATTAACATATCTTTAGTCTAGATAGGCGGATATGTAGACCATTCTCTTCGAGATCTTTGCATGGTATATCATTCTTCGGCCCAAAAATTCATCGATGCAGCTAAGTCGCTGTCGAAATACTTGGATTGTTTTATCTATCAAGGTTCAGTTCATGAGTTAGTGAGCAGCTCTTACAACCGCAAGAACATTGGTTAGGATGATACGACCACTTGAATGTTGCTCATGAGAGGATTGATCAATCAGTGGTGAAAGTTGCCGCAAAAGGGGGTCCCTTCTGGGCAAGCAGAGTGGCAATGGTTACACAGTATGGCGAGACTTGAGCATATCATAGTCCAGCGCCTGCTAGTACCGGTGCTGTATGAGAGAGCAGCCACATGTAGGTTCTGTGCGCTACCCATCGTTCGCAGATGCACCACGCGTTAATCAGGTCTTTCTGGTTAATGTCCCGTTAGGATCTACTGTGCAGATACCACCCTCACAATCATAGCCGGGTCGGACTCTCACGTCTTGGCGTGATCTAAGCGAATCGCAGGCTCCGAAATCGGATGGATAAACGCACTCATCACTGCCAAACCTGCTGAACTGTTGGAGGTACCGGTATGGTCGTGTGGGACTGGAAGAGTTTCTGAATCTGGGTCGGATCTACTGGCACAGTAAGTTTGCACCAATTGAAATGCTCGCAGTGGGCCTACAGCGCTGCTCAAGTGTCGAGCGATGTTACTTTGGACAGTAAACTGCATAAATTTCAAATCGGACACAAGCATGTCCACTCTGTGACTTACAATTACCAGCTGTGGCCAGCTTGCAAATGACCTCCTACACAGTACAGTACGTCTACCAAATCTTGTAATGTTCAATTATTTTCAGTAGCAGCGATCTGAGCATCTGATCTAGACGTATCTGGTTAGCCCAAACTCATGTCGAGCCAAGAGCGTGCAAAGTAAGCGACAACAGGCAGAATTTGTGCAATACGGTGACTGAAGCCGGGTTGCGTTGAAGGCGACACAATGGAAAGGATCTTTTTGGTGTGTTAGGTAAGCATGTCGTCCTCTTCGGCCGGAGGATCCCGCGCATGCCAGCTCACAGGACCTTGGCAATTCACACAGATTGGGCGGCAGCTCACGCACTTATCTCGCGGGATTAGTTAAGCTTATCTCACACACAATCCTTGTCAGTGCCCACGTTTTAGAAATCAAGCCCCCGAAATCATCGCTCAGGGGGCGGAGAAATCCTACATATCAGAACTGGTCCACATCTGAGGTTGCTCAATTCCCAGAAATTGCACACGAAGCATTTTCAAGATTGATGCGGTCGCAGGACAGCAAATCGTAGTAAATACAGAGTTAGTATAGAAGATAGCGGGTTGTCGGTGGACGTTACCTCCCAGGAGTAATACCACTATGAAACAGAGCTGTTGACGATGCCGACCCTGCCGAGGGAAGAATTGGATTCCAAACGTTGGACCACTTGGCATATGAAACCCAGGAAGGAGTCGGTTGTGGTAAGCAGGGGGAATCATCAAGTACCATGATTCCAACGCCTGATCTCATGGAACATACTCCGGTCGAAATCTACAGTTTTGCGTATCGTACGGGCGAACAATACTCCTTCCCTTCTTTGTTGAGGCTAATCGAAGGCTTGGCCAGATCCGAGGAACGGCACGGTACTGGTACGGTGCCAACAACCACATTGCACTCTGCGAAACGAACATGGCCAAACATGTCATTGTTAACCGGTGTTGTGGATCATCTGGAGTGTATCTCATGCGATACGAAGTGCGCCATTAACATCGTATTGGAATGAAGTTGAGTGGTTAAGTGTGATAGTGGTAAGAAATCTCCTCACATTGCTTCAATCCAATACCCAGCACTGCACTAAAAACGACGAATCCATCCTTAAGAAGGCATCATATGCCATGAATCCCGATGCCTGCTGGTTAGCCCCAAGCTGATGGCATTTCGTTTTTACAGGTCCTTTTCTAGCTGCGCCAGTTTGCACAAGGAGGTCTGTGCAACGCAACCAAGGTGGGATTTGAGCTCCAAGCTTGTCTTCAGGTAAACCCCAACCGAACAGTGTCATGATATAATTCAGCATTAATAGAATAGACATGGTAAATATAGATGCGAAAAGCTCTGCGCGTTGAGCCCGAGTCGTTTTTGCCCTCAAGGATTCCTTCTTGGAAAAGTGCTACTCTTTTACCAACAACTGATATTCGAAAGTCCTGGTGATCCATGTCGACTATGATTCAAACATCCCGATTTCTCAAACGGATTGTGCTTGGTAGGGACGATCCAACCAACAAGCCTTTTGAATCTCGTCCCGTCACTTTGGTTACTTTCTGAGGCAAGCCAAGACATCAGGGAGCTGCCAAGCTACAGGATGTTGAAACTCGAAGCTCGAGGACACCCTCCAGGTGGGACCTCGCATGCTTAGTTATGCTCAATAAAATACTGGCTGTAGACGCTCATTACCCAATGATGAGGCCTTGGATTTCCTAATCTTTGTGATATGAATCGAGAGTTTTCCTAGCGGTGTACTGGTGCGCCGCGAATTATTGTTTTTCGACAACCTCTTTCGTTGGTAAGATCGCCGCAATTTCCGGGCTCCGTTTTGACACCGGAGCCTCTCTACTGCATCAACGCCAGCAGCAGAACATCTCATCTCTCCTACTGAAGCGCGGGTGAGAGTACTTCGAAACCATCGTCGATATACGGGGGAACATTTGTCAAGAAAGCCCCACACCAACGCGATGCATATACAGCCGTTTTTCATCACGCTTGTTGCGATCTTTGCGGCGCCAAGCATAGCCAACCCTTTGAACATCAACTTAGGCGCCTACTCGCCGGCCTTGGTGGTCGGTGATGGTGCGCTCACATTCAAGGGTACTGAGGGAGGGAAGGCTGCTGGCGCGGCCGGAGGCGCTGCGACGGCCGAGGGAGCTCAAGCTGCTAACGCTGTTGCTGGTGCCCCGGCGCCCCAGGCTCAAGCCGCTGCAATACAAGGAGGAGGAATAGCCAAATCGAGGATGTAAAGCTTGAGTGGATTACTGGTATAACCTGGCAAGAAATAAAGTAACAATGAATGGCCCCTAATGGTATGTCAGATAAGCCTGTCTTGCTCGATGTGCACTCATCACGCTACGACCACGGATCGTGTGCTGAAATTCTCCGTCAAACAGGTACACTTTCGGTCACTAATAATTTCACAATTCCGTTGGCTTAGCACTATAATGCCTTCTCCTTGGGAGAAATTGAAAAGTGTGAGCTCACCGTGAGTGCGTTTGTCCGTTGGCCGGGCGTAGAGCTAGCGAGGGCACAATCGAAGTCATCATGGTAGAACATCGAGTTTTGCGAAATAGACCCTGTGTGCTAGAGTGGCATTCACCGTGAGCAGCGATGCTGAATTAAGTGTGGGCGTGAAAAATATTGGCAGACGAGTTCAGTCAACAAACTGTCTTAGCGATGATGAAGCTTTCATCTACCTCTGATCATGCTACATCCGTTACATAGTACCGTTTTTTCACTAATTACTACCAATCAAGTATCTTCAAGCTTTGAGTGATAATGACACTTACAAAGTAGTGTTACGTAGCAACACTCTTTTGGCTCCATGTATTACTTCTACACATAAACACTCTACGTCGGTTAGCTGGCCACAGCAGCCGTTTCAGTACCTATTGTTTTATGCGCACGGTTCCTGGAGGAACCGTAATATCTTCATGTGCTTGTTATCAGGACCCTTAGTGCCTGGCTCACAATGAGTACGACCTCAACACACGTGTTACCGGATCATGGTTCCCCGCTATGTGGGTGGTAGTGCTTGTCACATTCTAGTTTTCGTAAGTAAGTGCAGCAGCTCCTAGACCTTGTTGGCGCCCTGACTCGCTTTAAAACTTGCAGGATGACGGATCTAGCGATGACCTGATTATGACACTCAACCCCAAGCCAAATTGATTACTACAATGCTATTAAGTCTGCTATACTAGCCTGCCTACCTTACATGACGTGATTGCCCTGCTCCATAGCGCCTGCGCGAGAAAATTGGGCAACCCCAGTGGCCAGCAATCAGCGAGTACGCATTCGCCATCTCACTACTAGTCCAACTCATGCGCACTTTGTACCTGTACCGGACACGTCTCCACCCATCCTTACCATCGCTCCGCTGATCCAGGACCTCCACGATACTTCTCACGGCCATGAAGAGTACCGATACCAATTCGCCCGCGGATCATTGAGACATTCACCAACTGTGACTGCCTTGTACCCGTACTCCACAATCTTCTTCAACATGTGGGGAACCAGCTCCCGTGCTGTGTGCTCCTTGATATCGTGGTTCAGCACAATGTAGCTGCCTAACCCGCTGGGATCGAGGCCGGAATCGAACCGATCGATAGCATTCTGGATAGCCGTAGGCGAGTTGTACATGTAGTCTTTGGTGTCGAGGTTGAACTGGGTGATATGATAGCCAAGCTGAGCCATGTCGTCTTGACAGTTTGGCGTTCCAGTGTCGCCCGAGCGACATACGGCAAAAGGTGGACGCATATAGGTTGGAAACATACCAAGGACCTGGCCAATGGCGTTTTCATTTTCAGTGATGATCGCACGGCGTGACTCGCTCGACCTCTTCACGGTAGTATTTTCAGCGGCCTCCAGCTCCAGATTAAAGTGGCGCCAGCCATGCGAACCAATTTGGTGGCCATCACGAATCATGCGGCGGAGCAGATTTGGGTAGGCCGTGTCCGAATCGTTGAGCTGGCGGCCTCCATTCAACCCTGTCATGAAGAAGGTAGCTTTGAAGCCTAGTTCGTCAAAGGCATCCAGGATGGATTTTGTGTAGGGTGACGGCCCATCGTCGAAGGTCACGGCTATCTGTCCCGGGTTCTCGCACTGGAATATACCAGGACCTCCGTAGACAACTTCCCCAACGTGGTCGCGCTTGGGACTGCCGTCAAGACTCTCATGTGCCACCTCAGAGGGCTTCCGGTTGAGGGGCTGTGATACTATGGCAACCCCTAGCGAAGCAAGGGCTGCAACTGATAGGCAATACCGGACAAAGAGCATTGTGACTAAACAAATCAGATCAGCAAGCTTTTACTTTCTCAAGTTTAACGTAGAAGAACATTAGAAATAGCATACGTCTGACCGCCATGTATGTAAGGGCTTGCTCGACGATGGATGGGTGTTTGTGCCCTGTCTCTAGACTAACGGCAGGAGGTTTTAAAAAATCAATATGAATTCTTATTGCAGAATATTATGCCAGCAAAGAATAATGCAGGAATAGAGAGAAACCAGTGAAGAGAACTCGTGATGTGGTGATCGTTACGATTACCATAAGCGCAAAATAATACAACGCAGAGCTTCATCTACATAAGGGATGGAAATGGCAGGACCAGCTTTTTGGAGGAACGAGTGAGTACTACTCAAGATCATGTCAAGATGTTAGGTTGGAAAGACCGACCCATAGTGCTCTTGTGGGAATGGTTGGTGTTGACTTCCTCATGATCAGCCTGAAAGAGGGGGGTTGGATGGCGGAGAATCGGAAATTACGTCCAACCAAAACATGAAGTAATCAAGAAGGCTCAATGAGTTCGGCGAAATTCAGGAACCATCCAAACAATTATGCCGTGGATTTATTTCCAAGTTGTGTCCAGGAAGTGATGACAGAAATTAGAATCACGTCTCTCAGGATATAGATACAAGCCCAGGAATAGAGGAAACTGCTCGGCACCATAGATATTGAAGAATCGAACATTTCATTTTGGATCTCTGCACTATGCTGCGTTGGAAAGGCGGCTTATGTACGCAACATTAGAATCGATGCCAATAGTTGTATAAATATGATTGAATTTTTTATTTGCCATGTGATACAATAATGATGCTCAATTATCAGCCCACTTCCAAAGCGCTAGCGAGAGCCACAAGAAGACCCTTAGTCGACCCCGGCGGATCGTGCCAACGGTGCCCTTGAAGCTGATAGATCGACTATCTATCATCGATATTCGTGATGCATAATCATCAACTCGCTAAGCCATGCTTATGCTAGCTACTTTTGTGGACTAACTATATGTGGGTATACTTTCTATCGCCATACTCCGTTCTTCTCTCAATAAGACAACCCTAACAAGCTCCACTTACTGTACCGCCTCTAAGCGACGATTATACAAGAAGCTGTATATATACAGGATAGAAATCATAGTGGCTTTTCTGCACATGAACAAGTGCACACTTCCTCCAACGAATTCAACGAGGCTGAATCCTGCCTATTCTCTTGGGGCGGGTGGCTCAGCGACCCAAGGCAACCGAGCGCCGCCGGCCTGTTTCTCGACATCGTCTTGAATGGAACTCGACGACGACGCTTTCGGATAGATCACGCGCTCGGGATTATGCGCGGCACTTTCAAGACGGTCGTTCTCCTCGCGGGCGTTGGGTTCCTCGGCCTCGCCAGATTCAGCGACTACCATGCGTGTTTTTCCCCATCCGAAATTGTCCATGTGTACTACCGCATAGAAAGAAATGTACACATTGAGAAATGGGCCAAAAACGGTGAAGATAAATAGGCCGAGTAGGTATTGAAAGCGCTCGACCAGGGTCTTCGGTACCCAGAAGACTAGCAATATATAGTATACGATCGGAATCAACATGACGCTGACGAAGATCATAATGATCCAAAGGGGTTGTTCTGACGATGAAAGTTAGTACCTGAGAGGACACCAACATCAGTGTTTGGAAGCTTACGAATGAAAGCATAGATCATGCAAGCGAGGCTGGCAATGACGAAATAATTTAAGCACCACGTCACCACGTTAGAGAAGGCAATGATACGTTCCCACCAGTTGAAGCGGTACAGATTGGCGCGGGTGAACAGCATCAAATCGTTGGAGGTGGCTCCCAAGGTCCAACGTCGCCGCTGACTACGAAACACGTCCATGCTGTGAGGAACATCGGTAAATGCCTTCGCATTTAGCGCTTGGCGACACTGAACCTGGGGATACTCAATAAGCATGAGACAGACGTGATTACGGTCCTCTGATGCCGTGGCACGAATGCGTCGGAGCAAGCTGTCGTCTGTCCTCGGGTGGTAACCAAATAGATCGATAAGTATGCGGTCACCACATGACTCCTCTTGCACCTTGAGTAGCTGGCAACATCCAGGCAAACACGAGACCTTGTGTGTTGCAACACTCTGATGAAGACGTCGGAGGGCTTGAGCGATGGTATACTCGGTCGACTGGTAGATAGACCATAAGTTCCATCGGCCGTGGGAGAAATCGACCGAGACAAAGCCACAAACGCCCACAGTCTGAGGATAGCGACTTTCCTCAATGAGATGGCTGATACAGTCGTCCTTGAAGACCGTGTCGGCGTCCATGCCAATAAGATTGTCGACTTTGTCCATGCCCACATCGTTCTGAAGCCAGCCCGCCATGTGGTTCCAGTATACCGGCGAAAAGATGACCCGAGGTCTTTGGGCGCGCTGATTGTATTTGTGGACAAATGAGCGAACGACAATGAGACTGTCTCGTTTTCCTTGGTTCTGTTGCTTGATAATGCAGTAGAAAGGAATACCCCTGAAGACACCTTTGACGACTTCGACGTCCATGGTTTGACCGTCCCAAGCCACGTAGGCAGCTCGAATGTAAGTGCGTTGGTTGGCCGGATCGTTCAAAATATCCTCCGTGAGATATTGGGCTGTAGTTTTGGCCATGTCCGGACCACGAACCTTCCCATCACAGATAACCATGATAGCCTTCTGATGCTGGTCAATATCTACTTGCTCAGCCAGTGAAGTTAAAGATCGGCTACATTCCTCTTCCGTTTCGTTGTAGCACGGCATCAGCAAGACCAAGGTCTCCGGGGTGGGAGGGACAATCTTCCTGGGCTTGAAAATCATGTTCTTCAACTTGTACACAATAACAGAAAAGACCATTATGCTGTTGAGAACGAGTGGCATCGAGATCCAGGGCAGATAAAGATAATAGAATTGTGGCCAATACCAGCTCGCGAAAATGAGGATGGAACTACAAGTAACACCTGTCAGCTGTTGATATTCCTCGGTTTGGAGGGAACGCGTAACAGGAAACTGACTTAGCTGCGATGAGGAAAATAGTCATTGTCCATTTGTGGAAAGCAACGATCCTCTTCCCTTTCTTCAGGGCGTTGCCGTCGATGGCTTGCGCGGCTTCATTGGCCGCTTTCTCGTTGACTGGTATGGGGTTCATGTTGCCAGAGGCTTGGGGCGCATGCGATGAGCCCGCTCGCTCCTCAGCCTGGATCGAGAAAGAAGAAGAGAATTTGGGTAATTTGTACATTCTAAAATATTGGAAGCCTGGGAGGTAGTAGCGTCGAGAAGAGTTGAACGACGCAGACGACCCACCGGGAGCCCTGAAACCCCCAGTGATGGGAAATGGTAGTGAAGTAGAAAGATAATCCAGCAGTAAGATTCAAGCAATATGGAGGGGGTGCAGTCTTGCTCGCCGTGGAAGTGATAATTCTGGGCAGGATGCAGTATTCTCAAGAGTTTGAGAAACCTCGAAAAGCCAAGTTGACTGCATCAAGTTCTGAAGGAGTCGCCTCAGATAGTTTCTCTCACAGGAGTCGTTCAGCTGGACAGGCCTCGAACACTGAATGTGTATTGGAGAAAAAGGTTTCCTTGCCCAGGTAGTGAGCAATCAGGGTTCTCTCACTTTTTTTCGGAAACAAGTTGCTGTGGTACGGTATCATGACCTCGTTGGCCGAAATCCATTATAGTGGCAACAGCTAGAGCATCTTCTTCACGACTAAGAGTGATAGCAACGCATTGGGAAAAGCGCTTAGCGGTACGTGTGTGACGGTAGCATATGTAGCCTTAGAGATGGAGGATAAGGGGGCTGAAGACACGGAGCAAGAATAGTACGAGTTGAAAGTAGAAGCTAAGTGTCTCGGTACGGGAGACAACAGGATATACAAATTGGACAACGAGGTTTGTCGAGCAAAGGGGTACTTTTGTTGGAACGGAATGAGAATGCCGGACCAACAGCTCATACGGCAAAATCGACAGCTATGAATAACTATTTGTGCTGCTTCTTCATTCCCCAATTTTTCCATTGGATCTCGTTTCACGGCCAAGCTTGTAATTTCAACTTCAATACTTGAATGTTGCATGTATTTGGCCTCACAACGCCTCCCCGCTGCACGGTCTCCTTCGTTGCCAAACACTACTTGCTTCGTAACGACCACTGTTCTACTTCAAAGAGAAGAAAGACTAAAAGCGGGGCAAGATCTAGACCCGCCATATCTTATCTTCATCCGCTACTATTGACGGGGCGATTAGGACCGCAGCGTAGATCGAGTCTTTTTCAACATAGACTTTTTCGTTTCTTGACATGGTTGTTCTGTAGAATTCAATTCCAGTCTGCCTCACCCTGTTCGTTTGAGCTGCGAATAACGATGGCACAAGGCGCGAACATTAATTCTCGTCCAGCTGCTAATACACAACCTGTGCAACTCTGACTGGCCACCATGCTCACAATCCGTCGGTCGACGTTGATGATATTGATAGGAGCTATTGTTCCCAGGACCAGGATGAAATACGTAGATGACACACGTAAAACTCCAAGCTAAGAAGCCGCTAATGCATCCCTAAGCTTCAACATTCTGGACATCAAAACGCGTATTCGGACCTACAAGGCTCGACAGATTGTCAGCGCTTCGTACTCTCAGCACTATAGCTCCTGCTACTTTTAGGGAATTCGTTCCTAGATTTAGCCATAACCTTATGTAAGACCTAGCACCCATCCCTGACAATTTCCCCCTCTTCTCTCAGTCAGCATTTGGTGAGTTGCGAGCCTGTCGCCCAATACACCTAGGCCTCTCGCATATTTAAGAGAGCCATTCCCTCTCTCTTCTCTCATCGCTCCTCAGCTTTCCATTTATTCTCTTCTCTCATCGCTCCTTACCTTTCCAGATCGATCCTCAACTTTCCATCTCTTCTCTTCTCTGATCGCTCCTCGCCTTTCCATTTCCTCTTGTTTCTCTAGTGACGCTTCATTGAGCCCGAACCCATATCTTCTCTCTGCAAATAGTTGAGTCGCTGGTTCAAATCCAGCATCGTGTCCTCATACGCTCATCGTAAGTTCGTTTTTTCGTGTCTCAACTTGGTTGA
>JAOYMO020358335.1:0-26425 GCA_025802455.2 Iodosphaeria phyllophila | reverse complement strand
CGTACGCATCATAGAGCATTCGCGTCTGACCTCAGAATCTGTCAATAAATCATGCGAAAAAAAGAAAACGAGTCGTCAAACCAGCTACGAAACAACCTACCTGTATTTCCTTCAGGCACTCCCGCTGCGCAAGAGAACAATGAAATACCGACAGATGCCACGATGGCTTTCTGCCATCTTCTCCAAGGTAAGCAGACGCAGAACTCGCTCAGCTTCTGATATCCACCAATGAGGAGTGGATAGCAGTGGAGCGCATCGGTGGCATTCTGGCCTCCAACAATCGAGTTCAAAGCACTGACTGCCCCGCTATAGCAAAGCAGCGTGGTCGCTTGACAACTATTACCGGTACCTCACCAACCGACGCAAAAGTCTCTCCGCGCCGCCGCTTATCCCAGATGTCAATGACTAGCCGCTGAACAACATGAGGTTCGAGAAGGATGTTCTCAATCATGTACGAAATGACGCGAGCGATAATAGCTGCGACTTTGCTGGATAAGAAACAATGGCGGCGATACTCTACCAGAGCGTAATCGAAGGTAGCGCAGCGAAAGAACTGGAAAAATCGTACGCGATTTAAGAGCCTTGTCAAATGTTAGATATCTCGATAGGAGGTCAAGGCATATAGCCCATCATCACACAGTCGCTGAGCGACCATGGCTTTGGGCGAACGACGAGACACGGCGATTTTCATTAATTGGGGGAAATTATCAGTGCACCGATAATGGACCTTGATCTCGGCCGCGTGTCCCACTTCGACTTCGGTTTGCGACAAATTGTACCGTCGTGCTAGTTAGTACGCATGCTCGACGGCAATTAATCAGACGGTTGCCACTCAGATCAAGCCCATGACAAGCTCAAAGTATGTCATCGCACGAGCTTAATGTGTCAATCGAGAGAGCCAGAAGGGTAGTTTATATCACGGTCATATATGCTCATGCCAAGGTGTCTCGGGTGGGCCTGTTGTCTCACCCGGCTAGGAAGGCTTCGAGGGTAGCATATAGTGAACCGCTCTAGCTACATACTGTGGCTGCGCGATGGAAAGAGGAATTGACAGGCTATATCAAAGAGATAATGACAAGAAGCAGCAATATCCAACGATGAAAGAATAGCCAGCAGGGGGGTTTCACAAAGTTAGAGGAAAGGAGTGAACAGGAGGACAAACTGAGACCGGCAGGGACCGAGAATGTGAATGAATTTGAGCGAATACCCCAAAAAGCAAAATGGTCTCTACTGAGCTAGTTACAACTTTTGTGGAACAAATAGATAAATAAACATTGGCTCATGCTCAGATACGTGTGTTCTGTGTGTAAGATATATTTTTGTGAGCCTCCTATCTCCTATGTAAAGCATTCGTCAGGATCGCGAGGCAGAATCTCGATTACCCCAGACGGCGGTGGAGGAGGTCGCGATGTTGCTCATTATCCTGAAGCATCGATGTATGAATGAGACTGGGTTCCGTCGGATCTGCCATAGAGGCAGAGATGCGGAATGCCCGCTAAACATAACAACTTCGACAGCATGTTAGTCCATAGCAAAGTAAGATCTGGCAAGCTGTTTTTTTTGGATGAATATATATCTGGGATTGAAGAGCTTCCTTCTTATACAATCAATCTTTCTCTAATCACCCATGATCGTCAAATACAATGTGAATATTCATCCTGATTTCATGGGTCTAGTGTCTGACGTTCCGATCTCTGTTCGTTCGTAGGGTATATCTTACGTAACCCCGTCCTCGCTCATACATCAATACTTCAGCCAGCTGTTTATTCTAAACATTCGCCTCCATCAAATGAAAACCGAGGTTCAGCGAGACGCTGGAGATGATGTTGGAACGCATGGGATCGGAGTCAGTCGCATTCTGTGTGAATTGTCTGGGCGAAGCAGGGTTTATCCACGACCCAGCTTTCGATCACACCGGTTTTCACACCAAAACTACGGAGTACCCAAGAGCCTTTTGGCCAGGTGGTTTCCGCAATCATGGCCGGTAGCGCATGTGCACCGTGGGTATTGCAACCGATGTCAACCGGATAGCCCACTGTCTCGCCCCCGTCGTAAGCCTTGATCGAAACGCTCCGCTGCGACCTTGTGCGTGACAATGAGCGTTGTCATCGTTCAGGAAGAAGGAGGCAGGGAGGATGGCAGAGTCCTGGTGCTGACAGCAGCGTCGTGTGATCGGACTCGTAGGTGACGAGTATTTCTCTAATCAGAAAAGATTGCTTGTGTTGGTATATCTTCGGAAATTGATTTGATAGTCAGCAAGGATCTCATGTGAATAGGCAGTAGTTCTTCAACCCGGGTCCCGGGGGTGGACACTCATCTAGTTTCGCAATCATCGAATGTAGGGGCATCTACTTAAGGCCCCAAGTCAGGCAAGAATCTATGCTAGAAGCACGACAGACTCGCTTGTAGGATCAAATTGCCAATCGTCTATGCTTATCGATCCCTAGGCTCTACGCTCACAGCATGCTAACAGATGTCACTCATATAGGAGCTCAGACGTCAAAGCCGCGCAATCGGTTAAGTCCCACACGCCAGAGAGACACAGAAATTGAAAACAAAGTGACGATTTCAGACTTCAACTCCCACATGCCCCTGGTATTCCGCTGAAATATCAATTCTGATACCCCAATGTTCCATCTTGGGTGAGGACAAAATGTGCTGAGCCATTAATGATTTTGCAGCAAGCAAGCGCTACCATCAGTCTAAACCCACCAGCGGGTACCGTACTTCCCTGGACGTCTTGGCAACTTTTCAAAAAAGCAAATATGGGGATTAAATACACCCTGTGCCTTTTAGATAGCGTAAAAAAGCACTCTCTAGCAAGGCCACGCCGCACAAAAGCCCCAGGAATTGGGGCACACTAGTGCGAATGATCAGTACTGTGTAGCCAGAAAGTGTGTTAAGTTGACAGAATCCGGTTTGGGCCTATTCGGCCAAACCTGCAATAAAAGGGCTCACTCGCGTCCTTGCGAGCGTGTGGTGAATGGTGGCTAATGTATCTGCCTGAGGCATGTATTTTGGGGGCCAAGCCCCCAGAGCCGCAACCTTCAATCAACCAGGACCGTCCGTTATGGTGCAATTATGGTAGAACATGACCATTTCAGACCCTTTTTTTCCAACACCAAAGGGTTCACCACAACACACTACAATTGAGTAAATAGCACGGCTATCGCTCGTTTAGAGAATTAGGAATCAATTTCCGTGCTCTTTGTTTAATTTAGAGTTGTGGTGGTGGAGGAGAAAGGGTTGCAAGTTGGGGAAATTTGTATGGTAAGGGCCCAAAAATGTTGAAGTCCCTAGGGTGTATCAGCCCCATGGCATGATGCGCACAGACTTTATCGCGCTCCGCGCCCCACATAGATTCGCTTTAGATGTACTCATGTACCACTCTCTAACTACAATATTGTCTACTGAACCCAACAATGTGACAGATACACAGTACGCCTTGTCTTTACACAATAGACCCAACAGAAAGCCCATCTCTGTATGTTTCATGAAAATTAGTGATATCTGGTAGTTTGGCCACTATATTTGTGCTGTCCATATTAAATCAAGCTCCCCTTTTGCGCCAAAAATCTCGGCATCCTGCCATTGAGCTGCTGCTCTGTCGCACCAAATGAAGCAGTAAACCTAGAAAACCCCATGCTTGCTGGCGACTACACCCTGGGCACACCGTAACTACGACATCGATCTGGGCAAATGTCATCATGGTCATGTCCGACGGAGTGGTGATGTACGTTATCATAATTGCACCATATCATGCCAGCCTCCAGGACTGATCTACATTGTAGTGTCCGACTTTGTTTCCACCAACCTCACGGTCCATAAACTGCGCCTCAATGATCCAGGATCCGGGGGGGTCTCTACACAGTAAACGTCCAGAAAGAGTTGTAGCTTGTGGCTCCGATGATTTTGGCCCCAGTCTGCGCCACGCGCCAGCGCGCTTGCATGGATATCACCGACTATTTTGAGTAACACACTCAAGCATAATTCTGGTGGACAATCCATGTACCCCTCGTAGCGAGGCCCTCTATGTGGCATATTGCATTCGGAGGATGCCCCGATAGAGGGTTTCTAGAAGGCACAATCTCCAAGGGCAAGTCCCAAGGCATGAACGATTACGGAGTGTTGTGGTTCGGGCTTGTCGTTTGAAAATGACCAGCCCTGTATGATCACAAGTCCAGTGTGCAGGGGTATGGAATGTTAGTAGGCTACTTATTAACGCTATTAGGCAGTTTAAATACGACATTGGTCCAGTTTCACGGTGTGACCGGATACCGGTATCCCGAGGTACAATGACAGGTTTTCTATCTCTCAGACAAGTGACAACAGCATTTCGAAGCAGCTCAAAAATGGTTGTCTCTGTTGTACACTTCAAAGAAGCTAGACTCGTGTGTCCTTTCCGAGGGCTTTGTAGAGCTCCCACAAAATCAGTACTGGGAGCAAATCAATAGGCGTCAAGGTAGGGAGAGTTGTCTAGAAACAACATTCTGACATAGGCTCCCGCACGGGAACTGACAGGCTCAGGTCGTCCACACCCCATTTAACCCCAATCAGTACGGAAGCAACACCCAAAATTTTGGAGTCCGGAGTACAGAGCTGCACAGTGCACACTGCGGCACAGTGACGATGCTGCAGAGACCGTAGTAGGGCAAACGAAGTAGTCTTGCTGGATTTACCTGACCAACAGGACTATTATTACTGATCTTATCCCCT
Source organism: Iodosphaeria phyllophila (assembly GCA_025802455.2). Taxonomy (NCBI): domain Eukaryota; kingdom Fungi; phylum Ascomycota; class Sordariomycetes; order Amphisphaeriales; family Iodosphaeriaceae; genus Iodosphaeria; species Iodosphaeria phyllophila. Next base: position 21,709 of record JAOYMO020358335.1, on the reverse strand, counting down.
GGAGTGTTGATGGACTTTATTACATCCTCGCGGCAAACTGATAGATTATATATCCAATGAGAGAGCAAAAGCGCATTACTAATTGCCAGCTTCAACCACCACAGCCTGACAGCGCTCTTGGTCGCAGATTAATTTCACTATGGCGCTGTGGCGCATTTGATTGTGCCTAGCCACGTTGCAAAGATACCTCCTATCATTGGCCACAAAACTCGATCGTGTTTAGAGGTGCAAAACAGCATTGTTCTATTGGGTGGAATTGAGACCTAGCAACAGCATAATGTCAAGGCCTGTACGAAGTACAGTTAGGTTGCCCGGATTTAAGAGTCTGCAGTCCATCGGCACTCTAGGGAATATCCAAATTAGGACTGCTGTCAGTCGTACAGTAAGAGCTAAGAGAAACACTCAATCTCGTCCTGTATAGAAAAGTACTCTGGACCCCAAAATTTTGAGCACTACCTCCGTAATTCATGGAATATCTTCAGCCAGTCGACTGCCGAGCCCTGATTGTATTCCTAGTGTAAACGTAAATGTATTGCGCCAACAATTCATACCCCTGCGGAGTGTACGTAATAGTTGTGGGTCCCTACGAGGCAAGAAGGAGATTCAAATGGAGAGCAAGAAGTGCCTCATCACACGATAGGTCTTGCGTCATAAGATTTTTGTCAGGAACCTTGCTTATTCATCTATAAATTGATCACCTCTCTTCTAGCTACCGTCCTATCAATCCAAATATACATATCTCCCAAGAGAAAATGAGGCAAGTCCAGGTTAGTGAAGGCCTTGCGGCCGTTCTTTCCATTCTCTTTTCCACGGCCTTCGTTATAGCGGCCCCCACCGAACTCAACACAGCCGGGAAATTTGCAACCCGCGCACTACCACAACAATCCTCTGCGATCCGGTACCTTGTGCGTCGCACGAACCATCCGCCAGATGTCGGCAGCAGTTCGCGACAGGTTATGTCCCTCAGTAACATCCTCAACGACCAACCGATGCATGAGAGCTACCCAGGACCGTCCTCATCAGCAGTGCAACCGACCTACAACCCACATGCCACGGAAAGTCCGGCTTTGCGCACAAAGCTGGATTCCCAGTTCATGATATCTCTTCTCAAGAGTAAGAATCCCGATACTGATCGCCCAGAACCGCCAGAGCTAAAGCTGTAGCTAGAGATGTCCCGCGCAGATGCCTTTCGATATGTGGCTTCAGATAACCGGGACTTAAGCAGTGAGTCGCGTTCCATTCAATCGATGATTTCCTGACCAATGGGAATCCGGGTAATATTAGTGGCAAAGAACTGTCACGGCTAACTGTCGAGCAAGATGAATTTCTTGAGACACTACATATCGAATTCGATCGTTTCGAGAAAGACTTCTTCCGCATTACTAATGCAAAATCCTACGGAAATCTGGAATCATTACTGACGGTCGAGACCGTCGAGGGCAGGATCGATAAGCTTCGAAAATGGAACATTAACTTGTCAATCTTAAGAGCCGAAATCAAAAACTGTCATATTGTAGATAGCACACTGACGACGAATACTCTAGACATAAAATGCTGGGATGACGAGAAATACCGGGAAGCTCTTGGCGTGCTTCTCAAAATAGAGAAGCTTCATGACTATATAGGCAGAGTGTCAACCGAGATAGCAGGACATCTAGCACACACGAAAAATCAAGGTTCAGCTTCAGTATTCGGCGGCACATCGACTTTGTCTGAGTCTGACTTGATCGCTAAACACAAAAAGCTCCTCGACGGTTACATGGAGCTGGACAGAAGTAGGAACAAAATCCGATGGGCATCTCCGGATAGCATTGAGGCGCTCATAACCAAGTACCAGAAACTTGAAATCATGTTCAACAAGATTCAAATCCTACTTCGAGGTTTGCGTAGATGGGACATATCCCAGCGAGGAATCATTTTAGATGCGAACCAAAAGATCGAGGCCATGGGAATGTTCCATGGGCTCAAGACAAATTTTATCCGCCTCCAACAGAGCCTCCGTATGTCTATGGATCGAATCGAGAAAAATGAAAAGTACGAGGAGAATATCTTTCGCACGGACGACAAAACCTGGACTCCCGATTTAGAAAAAGAGTTGGCCCTTGTAAAGGTGGAATATGATGAGCTCTGGCCAAAATTCTCCGGACGGGTGAGGCAGATGGAGCATCAACCAACGTCGAATTTTGGGAATAAAATTATGGCCTCAGATAAAGGGAAATTAAAAAAAGAATTGGAGATGTGGATTGAAAGCCTGACGCTAGACTTGGGGGTACTAGTGCATGTAGAGAAAACAGCGAGGGGTTTGGTTCCTAAGGGAGATATTGAAGTTTGGCAGACGAGATTGAGAAACCTCCAGGACAATATGAGGGATACGTTGCGAGGAATTCGTGGCAGCCGGAACATTATTGTAGGTTTTATAGATACATGATAATGTCTACAAAAGGGCCAGGAGTGACGGATATACTTAGTGAACATATAATAACAAATGTATTTACGCGCGGCCGGGCTTGTTGGGCCCGCCTATGTACCTCTACGCAATCGTGTGGCTTTCGCTTCTGCTACTCGGGACCTGAGATAGGCTGACTTCGGGTGGGAACGGTCACATTGGGAGCAATTCCACCAATAAAGACCTTGCTATCGTATTAGGCCCATGATGAATCTATAATAAAGGAGCTCGGCTTTCTGACCCGTGCGAAGCGAGATAAAGGTTTCCAGTCGTCACGCCTTACTTCCTGGTAGCGGGCAGTGGAAGAGTGTGACCAACCAATCAGTGTGTGACCTGACCTTGGCAGATGAAACTAAAATGTAAGGGCAGTACGGTTCCAGCATCTTTAGGCAGTCTAACCACTTCTGACCACTTCTCTTGACTTTGCACTTGGATAACTTGCATTCCTGGACAAAACTAAAAAATCCACATACACAGATTCTAGATAGCTCCCTGGGCTATCGATGCATCCAAATTTTACCCATGCAAGTTGTGTTTTGAGGGAAGAGCTCCAAATATCGTCAACCGCATTACATGCCAGTGGGCAGGAAAAGTTCACAGTACCTTTGTATGCTCAAGAGTTTGTAGGCAAACACGGATTAGGGTGTGGTGATGCTTGCCTCTAGTCTTTTGAGAGAACAGAGGTACTATGCAGGGCTAGACTGCCAGACGGACAGGCTCCACGGGCTGGTAAACATACTTCCAAGCCGCAGCCAGCCAGGTGGGCAGGCGAAAAAAAATCAGTGCCAGAAAGATCACCACTGTATTTTGGTGGTGGCCACCACCAAAATACAGTGGTGATCTTTCTGGCACTGACCCCCCCCCCAGCAGACAGAGCAAAAGCAGGTCAGGGAGAGAAAGAGGCAACAAAGACACCAGACACAAGTCTTGACCCAGAGCAGCTGGTACCAGTCGGCTCTATCTAACAGCCTGGCTAATGCCAACAATTCCCTAATCCCCCCGGGCCACCGGCACAGGCAAATGCTAGTAGATTGGATGTAAACTGAAGAATTAGAATCAAGGGCTATCTGGCTATTCTAGTGGGCGTTATCTATACGCAATAAATACTGCCAAGAGTGGGGTTCTGGGATCCACAATCGTGGGGAAGGAAAACCCTCTAAAAGGTGCCAAAACCCTCCCAAAACTGCCTAAGTGTCCCCTCCCCGTAGTATTTCTACATATGAAAGAACCCGTGCCTCTTCGGCTCCGGGTGGCGTAACGGCCAGAGCATAAAGCGTGGGTTTAAACGGTCTGTTGGCACTATGTACAAAGATTCTAAACTAAGGAAAAGAGAAAATGTCTATCCAAACGACGGGCGTGCCTTCCGTCCTAAATAGCCCTCCATCTGGGCATGGGCACGCCTTCCCAGCGTTCGTCTAGGTCTGTTGAATAACAGACACCATCCCGGTGATCCGGCGCGTGCGGCGTCCGTTGCTCCAGGCAACGACCCGCATTCGAATCTTCCAGTGCCCGATGCGTTCGTGCATCCTGGTGCCTGGGGTCACAGCCTGAGGCTTGTGACGGTCAGAGTGACCGTCACAGGCGGCACGCATCGGAGGGCGTGCCGAGCTTTAGCTTGCGTCGCGCTACTGTAGGCGCCTCCCACCTGCGTTGCACGCCAGCACACCAGAGCCGGTGCGGCGCTGCACTGCTACCAAACCCTCTCAACCCCGCGTTTGCCCGCATGTCCTACCCTTCGCCGCTCCGGGGCCTCCATGCAGGTCCCAGACGGCGTTGGGCCTCTTCCCTCTCTTTTGCGCCTTTGCGCTTCTTCTTCCGGCGTACCCTGGGTGCGTCGATTTCGCCTCCGATCCGGTTCGCTAGCCTGTAGGCCAGCGCAAAGCTGTTTTCCAAGGGCCAGCACACTACGATCACTGCGCTGCGGCGCTCTTGGATGGCCGTGTTGAAGTCCCTTGCCGTGGTGAGGCGCCTTGGTTTCAGGGCTGCCCAATGTAACGATCCACGGCTTGCATGAGGCTCCCGCAAGCCGTCGCCGGGTCCAATTTGCCCCCGGAACCTGACCCGGCCTCCGGTCGAGACCGTCCGGCGGCTACCAAAACCCGACCCTTTTTTTACGGCCGCCGCCGGCCTATCTCGCGACAGGCCTCACAAAGCATCGCACACCAATGCTTTCGAACACGGTTACCGCGCGCGCCCGGATGAAGGATCTATTGGGCGCTTACCACTGACGATAGGCCGTCAGGGTATCGCCGGTCGGTTTGAACACATTGGCAGCTGGGACTTGGGGACTTGGGGACTCTGGGAATAGGGCGCTGGCACGCGCGCGCCTTTGTAAACTACGTGTATATAGCTGGCTTCGGCCCTCCCCCGAGTAGATGGTTTTTCTCTTTTCGGTATCTCGTTATTTCAATATAAGCCGTTCGTTTAGTGCCTAAGCCTTCCGTCCGCGAAGCCTTACACTGTTGGCCCGGAAACGCGTAGTTCAGGCTTGATTTTATTGGTTATTTTAGGTTTGTTACTAGCCGGTTTTGCACTGTTGGTGTATTTGTTTTTGCTGGTAAACACCAAATTTTTCCTTTGTATCGGGATCATACACTGTAAAGTTAGCCTCATTGGTAGAAAAACGTCGGCCTTGACGTTTCAAAAAGGGAGAAGGGGGTGGTGTGGCTCCGGTGGCTTGGCCCCCAAATATAGGACTCAGGCAGCCACACGCGCCACACGCTCGCAAGGATACGAGCGAGCCTTTTATTGCAGATTCGGCCTTCATCTGCTTCTATGGTGTAATCATGCTAAAACCAGACCATTCCAGACCCTTTTTTTCAACACGAAAGGCTCCACCAAAACATACTGAAATGAGAAAATAGTACGGCAATCGCTTATTTAGAGCATTAGAAATCGATTGTCGCGCTCTTTATTTAATTGCGACTTGTGGTGGTGGTGGAGGAGAAAGGGTTGCAAGTTGGGGAAGTTTGTATGGGAAGGGCCCAAAGATGTTACAGTCCCAAGGGTGCACAAGCCTCTGGGCGTGGCAAGCACGGAATGCACGGATCTCATAGCGCTTCGCGCACCTCATAAACCCGCTTTGTATGTACCCAGGTACCCTTCTCTGACTGCAATACTATCTGCTGAACCCAACAATGTGACTGATACACCTTGTCTTTAAACCTCGAGAGCCCATGTCAGCATGCTTCCGTAAAACTTGGTGCTATTTGGTAATTTTGCCCTTTTTTTTGCGCTGCGCATATTCAACCAAGCGCCCCTTTTGCGCAAAAGACCTCAGCATCCTACCATTGAGCTGCTGCTCTGGGGAGTCGCTTAAATGGACGACAATACTTAGTTACATCGCGGCCAGCCCCACCACGCGCACGGCCACAATCACCGGCAAGTGGGTTCATGAGTCTAGCCAAGATGGGTGGTGCCCATACTGCCGGTATGAGAGTCTACCTGACAGTGATACCGGTCATGCTAGAACCTGGGTAAAAGCTGCCCCAATTTCTAGCTAACATGGCGCTACCTACAACGCAATGCAGTAGATAATGAGGGCGTCAATTAATCGTTTAATGAATTAGAAAGCATTTTCCGGCCCCTTTTCTTTGCTATCTGTAGTCTGTGTCAAGTTATGTTGGCTCAAAGTTGGGACACTTTGTGTGGGAAGCCCTCCCAAATGCAACCGGAAATGCATGGTGCACAGACCACTTGGACTGAGTGAGATTTGCAAAACGGTGATGCAGGCTGCAACGCAACCACGCTTTCAATTGACAATCCGAAATGTGCGATTGAAAGCTACATGTCTTACGCATCTGCGCATCTAATCTGCATCCTACTTTTATATGCAGTGTTGCGGTTTTATTTGCGTTGCAGCCTGCATCACCGTTTTACAAACCTCACTCAGTCCAAGTGGACTGTGCACCAATTACCTCTTTATACTTGGTTACTCACAACACTCTTCTGGACTACTCTTCACATCCGCTCTTGTGGCACTCGGAATTCGATTTCTGCTGCTCTAAATAAGCCACTGCTATCTTATTTTCTCAATTGCAGTATGTTGTGGTGGACTCTGTAGTGTTGGAGAAAAGGGTCTGAAATGGACATGTTCTAGCATAATTGCACCGTAGTACGACTGACTCATCAATGAACAAAAAGTCGGTAAATAAAAAAGACTGCAGATAAATGTCGTGTGGGTCGGTACGGTCGGGCGTAGCGAAGTAACGTAAGTATTGTCGTCCATTTAATCGACTCCCTGCTCTGGCGCACCAAATGAAACAGTAAACCTTAGAAAGCCCAGTGCTTACTGGCGACTATACCCAATTTGGCATGCGAACCGTAGCTACGGTGGCGATCTGAGCAAATTTTACAATGGTTCAGTTTTAGCATGATTGCACCATACCAATTTACACACTTTTCTGGCTACTGATCATTTGCAGAAGCGTGCCCTAAATTACCGGGGCTTTTGTGCGGTGTGACCATGCCGGAGAGTGCTCTTTATCGCTATCATAAAGGCACAGGCTTCTGCAAATGTCGTAATTGGGTCTGTTGTGTCTATTCTGGTGATGTCTGGTTGATGATCTAGTGTGCACACTGCAGTATTACTGAAGTGAGTCGCTGCGGCTGTGCGCTGACTATGCAGAAGTGTGGATCTCTGGGATCCACGATACGTCACTACAGTACGTAATTACATGTTGCTTGTGGCTCCAATGATCTTGGCGCTAGTCTGTGCCACACGCTTGCAACGATGCTACCATCTATTCAGAGTAGCACGCTTACGGCCCTTCTTGCCACCTGTTCTTAAGTCTCCAATCACCATACCATCATCCCCTTGGGCAAACCACATGCGGACACTTCAATAAGCCAGTACGGTAGGGCCTCAAATTTGTGCGTGCACTAAGGGGAGGAACCACGGTCAGCCTGAGCAACTGCCAGAATTGACTGGTTGGGTCTGCTGTTGCAATAGCTTCAATCCACTGCATTGTCGTGCTGGTAGTCCCAATGCACCACCCAAAAGTCTCTGAGAGAGATCATTTTTGCCATGAAAGTACCTACTACTGTGGTAGTATGCAATTAGGGTGACCTAAAGCGATAAAAGTTCAGTACATGCACGGTTATGGATTACTCTACTGTGGTGGAAGGGCAAAATATTACACCCGCATACGGTATTATGTGGGGCTTTGTGGGGGTCCGGCAGCCCCGGAGGGATAAACAGATCTCTTTTTCTTTTTGCCTACGAGTCTTGGAGCCTACGACAGTACAAGCCTACGAGGCAGGCAAGCGGCATACACAAGCGATGATGGAGAAAGAGAATAGGAATAGCTTCTAACTACTTAATGGAGTAGTTACCAAAGCCTTCAACTACTGTGGTGCCGTGATGCCTGCCTCGTAGGCTCGTAGGCTCAAAGAAAAAAAGATATTTTTTGTAGTGCGGGGCTGTCGGACCCGCATGGACCCTTGTGGAGTACTGTATGCAGGTGTAATATTTTGCCCTCCCGCCACAGTAATCTACCGTACAGGTACGGCACACTGAATATCCCCACAAGTTGACTGAGAAAGTCTCTTCAAATATCTAAAAAAAGTTATCTCCTCCTGAAAATTTGGGTTTATCAAAAATTCCTTCGATAATGTTGGAGACAATCTAATTGTAATTAGACAATAGACTGTCCGCTTTAAAAGTCGTACATGAAGAATTACAGGCGAAAGTCGATGAATGGGCGAAGAGAATGCAGACTATTCACGACATGCCAAATGGACCGGAAATCTCGGAAATCGTAAACGAGTTGAAGAAGGTGATAGGCTTCTACCCGCTGGACATGAAGGAACTAAAGGATTTAAAGGAAGAGATGGCCACTTCGGGAACTATTGAAGATTTAGCAAACAAAATGACGAAACTCAACAAGCTTGCGAAGAAAACCAAACAGCAAGTTGAAGGACTGCTAGCAAGAGAAGAGTTAATGACGTAGTTTGCATAGATTAGAGGAGAGGGATGGGCACATGACGATGTCCACAACAGGACCAGGAGTGGCGGGTAGATGAGGTGAACAGCGAGGACAATTTTAACGGATTGAGGTGATGGGATTTATTTCGCGGACAGGAGGACAAGAAGGTCCCGTTTTAATTCCGAGCGCCTTTCATATGAGGGTCCGTATCGAGGTCTGGATTTTCAGAATTTCGAGGGAGCTTAACTAGTCCAGCTCTCAGTCCCGTCTCATGCCATGGCCGGATCAATATCGTGGCCCAAATGGTATGTGACAAGACTCTACCAACAAGTACACAGCAACGGCTTCCCTGATATTGGGAAGCAACGCATTGTGGGGTGAAGCGTTTGCTTACGGTCGGCCTTCCACCATCCCGAACCTCTGATCCCGACTTCCCGACTTCCCGACTTCCGACGACTAACGGTCGCTCAAGCCTGCGACCGCTCAAGACGCTTCTGGCCCAGGCTTAGGTTCGTGTCAAGGCTTGGCTGGGCGATGACGGGCCTGAAGATGGCCTGCCTGAAGGTCCCCTGAGACGAAGATGGGAATTGTGGAGTAATTTGATTGAGGGACTCTTTCCTGTTTTCCTTGTGTTGAAATGTTTGTAATCACCGAGATTCTATTTGTCCGGGCATTGTGCAATGTAAATTTAGCCTCGCATTGTCGCCTTAGTACCGGTATCTTCATCTCTCCGAAAGTCTGTTTCCAAATTGCACCTTTTAGTACCTTTCCACCTAGACTTGTGTGTTTTGGATGGTTAATTGAAAGTTATGTCTGTATCACCCACTCGGGACTCCGGTCACGCAGATTAGAGTCTTTTTAGGTAAATGAATTCGACATTAGTTAGTTAGTTGCCATCATGGCCCAAAGGGACCAAATCTACAGTAATATCTAACGGGTCCATCTTCACTAGCGTGGATTACATAAGCCTTTGGATTAGGTAATCCAGGAAGCACTGACTTGCACCTTTTTGAGCCTTTCCACTAAGTTAACGTATCAGCGTATTCTGCCACGACCAAAAAGTGCTTGAATTTCGAGAGTGTAACGGAAACAGACTTTCGGAGAGATGGAGATATAGCACAGTGTGTGTCTTGGAACGTTGGTTAGTCTGTATCGCCCACTCGGGGGGGAACAGGTTAATATTCCTGCGCCTGGATTTGGGTTTTGCGCGGCAACGCAACCGAACGTGGAGACGGGGGCCCTGGGCAGAGTTCTCTTTTCTCCTTAACGGTCTACCACCCTGAAATCGGGTTGTCCGGAGCTAGGTTTTGACGGCCGGAAGAGCTCAACACCTCTGTCAGGTCCGGTGCGCCCCCGACGTCCCTTGAAAATCCAGATATGAGGCAAACCCAGCTCGGTGGTGGCCTTACGAACCTTTTTTCCAATCTCTTCACTACGGGCTTCGTTGTTGCAGTCCCCACCGGATCCGACTCTGCCGTGAAAACTTACGCCCACGCATCATTATCAAGCTAGCAACACTCTGCGCACTTTTTGCGTGGCATGGAAAGACTACTGACCTCCGTTCCAAACAAGGCTACGATTGCAAGTCACGTCACATGATCAGTCTGGATATCCTAAGCGACAAGAACCCGGTTAACACCAATCGCCTAGGGCCATCAAGGCTAGCAGTCGAGCAAGCAAACTGGTATGATCAATCAGGAGAGGAACTCGAGGACTTCGAGAATGACTATGAACTTTATCACACCTGCTTCGGCAGGATTTCCGGTGCAAAATCCCCCGAGGAGCCGGAAATACGATTGGCGGAGGAAACACGCAAGAATACGCTCGTCAAGCTTCAATATATATTGGCCTGATGGCGTCGAAGCCCTGGAAATTGAAGTGGACGTGCGTTAACATGCCTACTTGAGTGATTTGGGACATGATAAGAATGTCGAGAGCGGGGATGGCGTGGAACGCATAGTCACTAATTGGAGGTTTGACAAGATGAATCAGCTTAAGCAGTCTATTCCCACACTATTAGACTATGCACGAGGAGGACAAAAAGAAAGTGACATGACCCTTCTGTCAAAAGAGGAAACATTATTTTGCCAACAGTAAAATAGAAAGAGGTGTGGGGTGATCACGCATTCAATAAATATACGGGTAAGTCAAGGGACCCTCTTGTGGACCGCCCACCTTATGGACCGGGGTTTTACACCACAATACACGAATGTACCCTCTCTCCATGAGGTCACCAGCAACTCTACGTAATGATAAAAGGTTTCAATGAAGCCAAATTCAAGAGGTTTGAAGAGGAATTCTGATTATGTATAAGTTTTCTATTTCTCTAAGTGCGCTTCATCAGAACTGACGTTGCTGCCCATATACTAATTCAAGAATGCTAGAAACGCCCACCAGTCGCAGTAAGACTATCACTCAAAATCACAACCTTCATTACTCAATACCATGGCTTTCAAACTTAGTTCATAGATGAACAAGATCATACTCATCACAATTATCACTTAAAACCAGTGCTTCACCATCCTTGGTGTGCCATGTGGCATGGTCTACATCTGGTCAACTGACTGTGTGGTGGCTGTTAAAGCTGCACTTTTGTAAACCCCCAGTCCACAAGGGGGGCGGTCCATAAGAGAGTCTCATGACTTACCTCGAAACGCACGAAAAGGTCCGTCTGGGCTGGGAAGACGATGCATCACAGGCAGGGTTGGACGATGTCTGTAGGGATTTGGACATTATCAAGAAGAAAGTTGACGAAGTAGAGAAGGTCCAGAGCACTAATTCCGTAACGCTGCAGAGGCTGGTCATCGCGGAGTACTGGGAGTGCCATGGAGACTTGGAGGTATACACGAAAATCCTCAGGCTGAACATGGAGACACTAGACGGATTAAAGGCTCAGGCGGGTAATTTGCCTTTTGCGGAAATGATTGAAGGCGAGCAGGCGGAAACGGAAGAATTGATGGTACAAGCGCTGCACTTAAGGGGGACTATTACAAGACGGCTGCTAGCTGTCACAGCTGATGGATATCAAGGCCTAATGGGCATTTGAAACGGCATCATCAACAGACGTGATCACCAAAGCTAAAGAAAAGGGAGGAGGGAGCACTATCGTACACAGCGACGGCTTCCCCAACATTGGGAATTGCGACGCATGACTGTGACTTCACAGGACCCACATCGTTCATTATAAGCCGCTTAGTAAACAGCGGGATCATAGAAATCCTCGGTAAAGGCGTCAGTGAACGCCTTACTTAGGCTAGCTTTTATCCATTACTTGCCGAGCCATCGGTTCACCGAAAGTCGCCAACCAATGCACTTCGATCTCGACGCTGGATCTTTCCCCGTCCCAGAATGCTCTTGTCCTCAGGCGCGCCCGGTGCATGCGGACATGCTGGATGCTGCTAGTCGCCGGACGACCTCCACTTGGGTTGTCCAACGCCCCTTGGTCACTGGCCAACGCCGATCACGATACCATGACATGTTTTGCAGTCGACCGGTCTTGACTGAACCTACGATCTCTACTGTCTACCATTGACTGGACTAGACCCAATCTTTATTGGCCGACGGTTGCCGGTCAAAATCCGACCAAACCACATAGTGTGGCTGTATAGGCGCTGCCGCACATCTTTGGCAATGATGATACGCTACGAACCTAGCGACTAGAGTTTAGACCTCTGGGCCGACATGGAGGACCTAGCTCGACGATGGGCTAAAGGTGTTACGAATTTGCATTGGGCGCCTGTGTATAGCTTGACTTGGCCGCGGGCCTGTAAGGCTTCGTGGACTGAAGACTCGAATCGCAAAAGAACGGTTTTGAGTCGTAGAAAATGCTAAGGAAAAGGCGAGAGCTAACTCAAGGCCTCGCGGCCGGACCTGTCTATGTACAGTCAATACAATAGCCCTCAAGTCACCGGCGACTAGTCCTCCCATACATCCAGATGTCCCAAATGCCTTGCAAAGGTCAGCCAGCCTGTCGCCGCTGGTACGCGACCATAGGCCTGCCAGATGGACTCGGTTGCCGTCGTGCAATGCTTGGGGACGCTTGGTAGTGGACCAGGCTGGCGGCGGCGAATGATCAGGCCGGATGTGTGGAAGCACCGGACGGTCTTGGTCAGAGGTCGGCGGGGCCATGGGTCCGATCGAAGGCTGGATCAAGTGTTGAAATGGACCCGGCATTGGCTTGCCGCAGCCTACTGTGAGCCGTGGGTCGTCATTGTACGGACGTTCGTGCAACTGATGTTGAGGGGTTAAGGCAGCCAGGATGGCCTGAGCTTAATATTGGGAGACATGACGCTGGTTGTCCTTACCGTAGGGGTGTCGCTGGGTTGTTATTGGTGTAACGGCCCTTATGGTAAAGCGTAATTAAACAGTCTACTGTGTATTAGGCGCCATGTACAAAGGTTCTAAACTATGGAAGAGCCGAACAAGTATCCGGAATACCAGGCGCGCCTTGCGACCTCAATTATACCCAAGGCCCACCCAAGGCCCCATTCTCTGGGCCGTCGGATGATAAACCAGCCGGCGCGTCCTTGTTTGTTCCTCCGGGACTCCAGGCGGTGGCCATGGCGTTCGGTGTCCGGGCGTCCGGCCTTCTAATGCTAGGGGCCCAAGGCCCTGGGACTGTCACTATGCACCCGCATGTGTACTGTCACAAGGGAAACCACAGCAGTTCAAGGAAATTGTTTCAAGCCAAACCCTCCAACAGGAAACCAGGTGTGAAGGAGACCCATCTTTTCTTACTGAAGGGTTTCTTCTAATTTGATTCTTTTGAATTGCTGTCACGCTTCAACCTCTGGAAGTGATCGTAATTGTACTGTGGAACCCTGCCGTACCCACCAGGTCACGTCACCCGAGTAGCCAAGTAACACCCCCACAGATCAGTCCCAATTACCATAGTGCTGTGCAAGGCAAGGTATTGTCAGCCCGTTCTGTTACCGCGATTGATGAGATCGTGACCATGAGTTACCATGAACGCAGGCAGAAAAAGGCAGCCCCTGTCATGGTCTTCGGAAGCATCACAGATTGGCTGGTTTTGCTACAAAAAACGGCGTGACGCAGAATAGGTGTACACAGTACTACTATACTTCGTAGAAGAAGGGTCTTGAGTGTGTAGATCCCAGAACCCCACATTTTGCGGAATTTATTGCATATAGATATCGCCCACTAGAATAGCCAGCCCTTGATTCTAGTTCTTCAGTTTACATCTGATCTATTACGCGGTATTCATCATGGGCCCAATACGATAGCAACGTCTTTATTCGTGGAACCGCTCCCAGTGTGACCATTCCCACTCGAAGCCAGCCTATCCTACCGTCCCCTTGGGCAAAGTACATGCGGACACCCAACATAGCCTAATATAATTATCTCCTCTCGCAATTTTGGGTTTATCAAAGATTCCTTCGACAAAGTTGGAGATAATCTAATTATCTCCAACACAATCGAAGGAATCTTTAATAAACCCAAAATTGCGAGAGGAGATAATTACATTAGGTATTTGAAGAGACTTTCTTAGTTGACTTGTGGGAATGTTCAGTGCACCGCACCAGTACGGTGGATTAGAGTGATACATAATCATGTATGTACTGCACCCTTAGTGCTTGCCCTGCAGCACTCACCGCCCTGACAGATTTAGCGGTGATAGTAGCATAAATACTCATGATAAAAGGTTAAATTCTTGATAGACAATGCATGGGATGATAGATGCAATGGCAGATGCAGTGGCGGATGGGGCTATAGATGAGACAATACAGGAGTTAAGTTAATTGATGGAAACTTAAGGTTACCCTGACTGCATACTGGTAGGCACTTTCATGGCAAAAATTATCTCTCAGGGACTTTTGAGTGGTGCATTGGGACTACCAGTACGACAATGCAGTGTATTGAAGCTATTTTCATATGGCAACCCAACCAGTCAATTCTGCCAGTTACTCAGGCAGGCCGTAATACCTCATTGTGGTCTGTGTCCATGGTTCCTCCCCTTAGTGCGCGCACAAATTTGAGGTTCTACCGTGCTGGCTTATTAGAGTGTCCGCATGTGGTTTGCCCAAGGAGACGGTAGGTCCCGAGTAGCAGAAGCGAAAGCCACAAATGCATTGAGATTGAGCGTACCGTGTGCCTTCTAGAAAGCTTTCGCAAGGCACTCTCTGGCACACGCCGCATAGAGAGCCTCGTAACATGAGGCCTAACAGTACGTACAGCAACCGTGCGGACAGTCAAATTTTCAAGCGGGAACCCACGTAAGTGAATTCTTGCTTAGCTAAGGGTTCTCGTAGGTATGTACATTAATTTTCCATGAGTATGTGTTTTGAGTGGTGTCGAAGGTCTTTTATATGGGGAACTACCTACGGGGACCCTTTCTCTGCTAAGCAGGAACCAAGCTAAAGCCAGAGGTCAAAATTAAGTCGCATTCGATCTTTTCTCACCAAAATGCCCCATTTCAAGACTGAATACTTGTTAGACGACCACTCCGATTGGGGAGATTCAAGTATACAGTATAGCATGAATTTACTCGAATTATAACATAGTTGAACTGTAGAAACTTCGAATGAAGCCAGCGAAAGTTGCAATCGATTGCACTGGGCACCGGTTCCGTCCCTACCAAACTATTGAAAATCTTGGTGGGGACGGTGTTTGGCTCAACTTCATCTATATGTAACTTCCGCTGGCTTTATTCAAACTTCCTACTGTTCAACTATGTAATAATTTGAGTAAATTAATGCTGGAACGTTTACTTGGATACTCCCAATTGGGGTGGTCGTCTGACAGTTATCCGGCCTTGAAATCGGGCATTTTGGTGAGAAAAGGCCCAATGCGACTTAATTTCGATCCCACACCGTACTAACGTTCCAAGGCACACAATGGGTTCGGAGGCACCAGCCTTCAGAGTTGGGTATTCTGGAAATATCATGTATCATTCGTAGCTCGTGCAATGGACTAGTCTTTACCGATATTCGGGCATTATGGCTAAATAGGGGAGAGCCAGCGCATTCGATAGAATCAATCGATCAATATTGCTTTCATCTGCTTAACAGACTCTGATCATCGTGACTGGAGTCCTCAGTAGGTGATACAGACTTACCAAGACACAAGAGGGGGTAATGTTCGGCGCAGGGTGTGCCACTACCTGATAAGACGGGTTAGTGGGGTGTTGTGGTGCTGAGCAAACTACAAAGAACACCACCCCTCTGGTTGACTACAAACAGACCACTAAACATTTCTACCATATCTCCTTTGATTAATTTTATCTTCTTGACCTTGCTGTGTTTGTTTTATGATGCCATGCGTTGCCTTCTCGGCGGGGGTGGTGCATTTTCCTTCCCAGATTCGTCGCTGTGCGCATACATCGCCCTATGCTAACCCTTTGCCCAGAAGCAAATCTTTTTAGGATCGCAGGAGTATATTACCGGAGTCACGCCCACCCATCCGCTCCCCTCAAAACAACACTTCGATACATATGCGTAGGGATCTATGTTGATAGGCTTGCACGGCAAGACCGATAGAAAGCACTTGATTAAATCAATTTTATCACTGCGAGTACTAAGAGACCCATGGCTTGGATTTGAATTCATGTTTACGTGGATATGGGATGCCTATGCTGGGATAGACGTAACTCCGGTTATCTCCTACTCCGGTCCAAAATTTTGCTCCCGCTGCCCCCCCAGCCCTTCTTGTGCGGGCGGAATCTGCTGATACGAGGGGTGTTGCACTGCGGACCGGACATGGTTAGGAGTAGGAGGTGACCAGCCCGAATGCGTACTGTATTGTCGGTCCGAATAGATTTCGTTGCTCCAACCAAATTTAGGATCTCAATGGGTATTGCAGTTGCTTGGCTCGAGATGTTACTTGGGTGACCCGGTAGACAGGTCTGGACGGGCAGGCAAATTTCGGAAATGAAGCAGACACTTCTCCAGTCTGCTGGCCGGAGAAGTGGCTATTTTATTTCCGAACCTGCCCGATGGGGTTCTACATCAGTGTATGAATTTTTCCGCGACTAACCAGGCGGAACGTACATAGACTGGGTCTCAATGATCCGGGATTCTCGGGGCTCACCACATGTCCGGAAGGAGTTGTGGCCCTGAAGGCAAGTCCTATGGCATGAAGGATGAAGGAGCGCTGACAATCGGGCTGATGCTTGCAAATGATCAATCACGCGGGATCACCGGTACGTATGGGTCCGTATCGGTACAAGGCAGAGAGGAGGATCAAACTTGGAGAAGAATGTCTCACCCCGTACGAAGTAATAAGTCATTATTGCAATGACTCTGGTCAAGAATCTTTTTCGTTCATCTGCAGACAGTTCCACTACACTATTACGCGCTTCCATCTTCAACAGATCATTTCTCTCTAACAGAGTTCATTAGCTACCAGTTTACCGAGCCGAACACACCAGTCTTCCCAAAAGAAGATATGAGGCAAATCCAGCTCGGTTGTGGCCTTGCGGCCTTTCTATCCATTTTTCTGGCACTCGTTGTAGCGGCCCCCGCTAAATCCGACATTGCGGTGCAATTGACAGCCCGCACATCGACAAACCAAGCTTCAGCGTACCTTGTGCGCCGCACGAACGAACCACCACCCCCCCTCCCTCCCAACCGGCGAAAAATCATGGGCTTGAAGTACATCCTAAGCGGATCGGACTCGGTGGGGAATCGCCCAGAACTGTCAAAGTCAGCAGAAACGAACCCGTCTCGGTATTATGGGTTCCATCGCGATTACGCCATACTCAAAGATGGATTCGATGACATAATCAGTGGAGAAAGTCAAGAGTCGGTGGTAAAACAATTGGATGATGAAACCCTCCGGCCTAAACTCAATGAATTGTCAATGTTAAGAAATGCAGTGGATGTCAGTCTGGAGGGAATAAAACAGAGGAATGATGGCCTGATAGACCCGAAAGATGCAGTGGTGTTTCCTAGCATGGAGTATCTTAGTACTCGCATATCCGAACTCATAAGCAAATTACAACGACCGGGCGAAACCGTAGAAGGGGGAGAGCCGACTTCGATTTGGCTGCCGAGGATAGACCCAGCAGATGTTCAAACCTTGCTGTCGAAACGAAAATAGGAGAATCTTCGGGTCATGATACACCAGACCGAGCTCAGTGGAATTCTAACTTAATCGAAGAACACGCGAGGCTTCTCAACTGGTACGAAATGGTTCGGGGAGACATGGAATACACTCTAATAAGAGGAGTGTACAAAGAGGTGAAAGACGAAGACAAGCTCCAGAAACTTGAAGAACATCTAGACTCGACGAAACACATGTTGCGAGCTTTGCGGGCATGGAGATACTCCCTGCAAGAGAAGTTATCAGATCCGGTGCAAAGAACAACCGCTGACCAGGACATCGAGATGCTCCTTGATGGATCGTTGAAATTGAGGAAAATCATTCGCACAGTGTCTGGAAAAATCAAGCAGTCTAGGCAAACCGAGGTCTCGTCAGCATACAAGGTAGACCCTCCCGCACACGGGGGAAAGTTGATTCCCTGGGCTCCTGAATCACAAAATGAGTTGGACGATTTAGAAAAGGTATACCAAGAGAACGAGAAGGCACTCCAAAACATGGTGTCAGCGAAAAATGATCGCACAGAGCTGAACGACGGGGAGGTCCAGACAAGTGGGAAGTGGAAAGATGACTTGACACAGTGGATTACCAACATCAAGTTGGATGAGGTAGTGGTAGAGGATTTAAGGCATGAGGCGAACCGTTCGCTACGGGACGAGCCAGAATATGAGGAGCGTGTAAGAAAGGTTCTACTCTTGAAACAGAAATTAAAGGATTTGGAGAAACATATGTCGGAACAGAAGGAACAAATTGGAAAGTCAGGCGTAAAGAATCTCGACTTTCCAACAGGGCCGGTGTCGCGGATAGGCTAGGTGAACAGCAACGATAGTGTCAGTCCATGGAACGTTTTCAACGGATCGAGATGACGGTATCTCTTGGATTGGAGGGCGATGTCCCATGTTGACTTTGAGCGCCTTTCATACGAGGGTCAGCCACGAGGCTTGGACTTTCAGGATATCGAGGAAGCCTAGGCTAGGACAAGGCTTAGAGTGACGCTAAGGGACAAAGTTCGCTATCCCAGTGAGTGTGGCTGGGCTTCGGGACACTATAATCTAGTTGTGTGTATATTACATCTTGCAATACTCAATGGGGTAAAATATAGGTCGGCTTTTGCAAATGAAATTCATTCCGTAGTGGACTAGCCGGCACAAATAGTTGGACCAGTGACTGGAGAAAAGTTCCTAGGAATGAGAAATGGCGAACTTAGAGTCCTACTGGTGGCACGAACCCGAGATCAAGTGATTTTTTGTAAGGAGGCACAGAAAAGCCAAGGCTATCGAACGATTCTAACATTGCGCTATCTACGAAGTAGTACTTTGTGTAATAATACGCATCCACATTGATCACGGCTTGGAGCCTCTCGCCGTAGTCCATCAACTCAATCAGCTACGGTCGGCCTCCTACTATCTCAGCATTCCGACATCCCGAGCCCCGACTTCCGATCACTACACAGCACGCAGTACCACAGTACTGTAACGGTCGCTCAAGCCCACAACCGTTACACTAAACCAGACGCTTCGGGCCCAGGATCGGACCTGCGTCAAGGCTTTGCTGGGCGACGAGGATCCTAAAAATGGCCTGGTCAGAGACCTCTCGAGGCAAACAAGAGAGAGTTGTGGAGCGATCCGGTTGCTCGATTTCCTTTTTTTTTTTTTTTCTCCCCTTGCGTTGTGTGCAGGCACATGTGCGCGAAACATATTCACAGGGCTTCGGGCCCGGGACATTCGAGCGCCGACTATTGCGGCCGTTGCCCGGCGTGTCGCTGGAGTGTTTGCTTGTTTACTATTCGGCGGATCCGGGAATGGGCCCGTCGGGTGGACCCTTGGCCGTTATGTGGGATGGAAGCCGACAGGGTCGGAAATACTTCGTACAGCGGACGGTTCTCTCAGCGCCGACCCTCCACAGTACGGCGCAGGATCAGTCACCCCTGGCCGGCCATCAGATCGAAGCCGCACGGCCGCTTGACTTTTGCCAACCAGCCTGGCCTGGGCACAGCGTTAGAAGGCATTGGGTGAGATAGTCCAGTGGTAAAGCGCCTCAGTCGTCCTCTAGGAAAGGGTCAGGTGGCCTGGGCACCCACTCACGCCGAGACAGAGGTCGTAGGTTCAAACCCCACAAGCCCAAAGGTGACCATGGTGGAGGATAGGCTTGCTACATTTTATGGGAGGGCTGTACGAAGTAGGGGTCTAAGGGTTTTTTTTTGAAATGCTTTTCCTGGAGAATTTTTCCGCTGAAGTCATGCTTATACCAGGCGCATTTTATGGCAGAGTTACAATGAATGTCCCCCAAAATGATGTGTTAGTCTTGTCAGTTGCTCGGCAAAACAATACGCAGCGTGTTCATATATCCTTGTGTAACAATGTACCTCGTCGGCGAAAGGGTCTGTCCTAGCTTGTAGCTGCATACGGATGAAATAAACTTGATTTTAAAAAAAGGTCATTCGATTACACTATACCTCACAGGCCGTCACACGTATGAATTTCTGTAAACACCAAAACCCCTCATTGTCGGTGTATCGCGCAGTGGGAGTTTAGCCTCACATTGGTGGAATACGTCGCCTCACTATGTAGGCAACGCTCTGCAGAGAGATGGGGCATGGTGTGGCTCTATGGCTTTGCAGTCCTAATGCAAGCCTTACTGGGGTAGCCGCCGCCACACTCGCCACAAGCTCGCGACCTTGCGAGCGCCTTTCCTATTGCGGATTCGGCCCAATTGGCGCTCGATTACTGACAGATCTTCTACCAGTGAGACTCTTTCTGACCACATAAGTAGTAAACATCATCCGTGTTAGTGAACTGGACTGGTCATGTCTCAGGGTGATCCTGGACGTTGCAGGCCGAATTGGGCTGGTAACTGCTCTGCTTGGCAATGATCAATCACGTGTGAGCACTGGTACTTATGACTCTCTACGAGAAAGGAAGGAGGATGAGATGGTGGGGTGGAGCAGAAAGTGTCTCATCACATGGGGGACTTCTGACACGAAAACTCCAACAAGACTCATCTTCTTTGCTTCCAATCGTTCCGCCGCTCACTTCCTCGCGTGCATGTCTGATCGACTGTTCCTCTCCACTATACCGGTAATCCATGAGCTACCGTTTATTGAGCTGAACCCACGCACAAGTCTTCCCAAAGAGCCGGAGATATGAGGCGAACCCAGCTCGGTCGTGGCCTTGCGGCATTTCTTTTCATTTTCTTCTCTATAGCACTCGTTGTAGGGGCTCTCGCTACGTCCAGCACTGCCGTCAGGCGTACAACCCGCGCATCGCTAGACCATGCCGCTGCGTATCTTGTACGCCGCACGAACGAACCACCACACTCTTCCAATCCGCAAGATGCTATGCGCTTAGACCGCATCCTCATACCGGGCCCGGAGGATATGAGTCAGCCAAGGCCGCTAGTTGCTGGTTCGAGTGATATCAGACACAAAAGACCGTTAGAGCCACCAGTTCAAGCGAACCAAGACCCAGGTGCCGGGGAGAATCTGGCTTCTAACAAGCGGCCGTATAGTAT
Source organism: Iodosphaeria phyllophila (assembly GCA_025802455.2). NCBI lineage: Eukaryota > Fungi > Ascomycota > Sordariomycetes > Amphisphaeriales > Iodosphaeriaceae > Iodosphaeria > Iodosphaeria phyllophila. The sequence goes on along the minus strand of JAOYMO020358335.1, from coordinate 769 downwards.
GACCATCGATGGTCTCCTAAACCGCGAGGATCCGATGCCAGGAGCCAAACAAGCGCTCCCTGGTCCGGGGCCCGCCCGAAATCCAAGTTGGAACCCAGAGCCATATGCCCTCTCCGTCGCTCGTCTCCCAGACGACGAGAATCCGGGTGATGTTTATCGCCCAGGTTTGTCAGAGCCAGCCGTCAAGCAAGCAGATTTGTATGACAAGTTAAAATACTACCGCCTGAAGTTCATGACTAAGTACGAAGAGTTTCGATCCGGCTTGGACCAGATTATCGGTGCCAAAAAAGCCACAGAGAACCTGAGCAACAAAATGATCAGTAAGGCCGCCAAGATAAAGCGCAGCGAGCTTGTGGCATGGTGTAAAGGATTCGAGGAGTTTGGAGGCGGATTGAAACATATTTATGATGAATACAGGGACCATTTCCTACCGGATGGACATTTAGAGGGCGGGGATAAGGCGGGAGGCATGGGGATTGAATCGATGCTTAAAGACCTGACGGATCTTAACGGTCTAACGTCCCAAACGTTACATCAAGTGCGAACAATTCTTAACGGAGAAGCTCTCAACAAGCTTCCATCAAGACAGGACCTAGAGAAACCTGGGACTCTGGAGCGGTACCCTAATGCACATGATGAATACAACTTTCTCCTCGAAGTGTACGAAAGGATTCGTATGGGCTGGGAACATAGTAGATATGAGCGACCACGCGGCGATGCCAAGCTTAAGAAGTTCGAGAAAATTCAAAGCTGGGAAAACGAGATCAAA
>JAOYMO020358334.1:0-58175 GCA_025802455.2 Iodosphaeria phyllophila | reverse complement strand
CCCCGCCAACGCCGCCATCCTCCACGGGTCCAGCGACAATGCGAGCGCGGGTCAACAACAAAAAGATCGAGGCGTGCCGCAGTCCTGTGTCGGACCATGCACTAAGGGTCCCCGCCATCAACAGGCAGGCAACAAACGCACCGCGCAGCTTGCGAAAGGCCACGGTCGTGCGATTCGAACCTTTGCGTTTTATAGCCGCTGCGCGGCGACGTACGTCAACAAAGTCATTGCGCGCGAGCGTGAGCATGGTGGTGCACCACACGCAGAGCCCGAGCCACCACTTGAGGAGTTGATTCATCGGGCCACCGTCCCAACGACATAGGCCGCATACGACAGTGCGCCCACGGCAAGCACAAACATCGTGACCGCGATACTGCGCCACTGTTTGCGTAATGCGGTTTCGCGTGCTTCCGTTTGCACCTGCGTGATGTATTCCTGCTCGCGCGTATTGAGGAGTAATCGCAACTCATCGTGCGCTGCCAGTAGGTCGTCCATAAAGCGAATCGGCACCTGTCCTTCGATGGCCAATGCGGCGCCGTACTTGCGCCACTCCTTCACCACGGGTGGCTGTTGCGGGACACGCGGCTCCATCGGAGTGCGCTGTTTATACGTCTGATATCGGTCGCCGTCAGGTTTCCTGTAGTGCTGCACCTTGTCGATCCAGCGAATGCCGTTGCGCTCTTGCGTCGCGGCGGTGCCATTCGCAACGCGCACTTTCGCCTGTCCGCCCATTAGTGCCACACCAGATGTGAGAGAAGCGTTGCAGCCGCAACAAACACGCTGCCCACCACAGCAACTTTTGTTTTGGTAACCCGCGCATCGCGTTCGTCGGTGCGCGTCGCAATCGTGTCGTCCTTCGCGATCATGTTGACCGTTTGGGCAAACGCCATCGTAGAATCACTCGCGTGCAATCGGTCGCGCGCCGCGTTGAGTGAATCTTGCGCGAGGTCTTGCAGCCGAATGGATTGTACGAGCGAGTCATGCACGACGGCGAGGTGTTGCGCATCGCGCGCGAGGCGTTGTGCAGAACTGTCTGCCAGCGCAGCGTCACTTTGCGCGTGCAAGTCGGCATAGACGTTGTCGGTTGCGATCTTGCCTGCCGCAATGCGCGCCTCTCGCGTGAGAATGACTGTGTCAACGGTGCGTTGTTTCTGTTCAATGACCGCGCGCAGCTGCGCGTTCTGCGCCGCCGTTTGGAAGACGATCAATTCGGCCTGCGTGTGCACGGAGTCAGCGCCGAAGTGCACGCCGTCGCGATAGTGACCATTCCACGCATGTACTGTCCCGGCAACGACAGCGCCACCAACCGCGAGCGCGCCGACGAGCATCCATGCGAGTGTGGGAATCCCCTTCAGGAACATCAGCGCACGCATCATTGTTCGAACCTCGGGTAGTTCGGCGCATCCATGATCGCTTGCACGACATCAACGCTGTCTGTGAGCCGGATGCGTTCGTGCAGAAACGCGCGATGCGTTTCGAGTGCCGCGAAAATGGCGAGCCATCCGTTACTCACTTCCACTGTTTCCGTGCCCACCTCGAGCAGCGTGGCAGCAGGCGCATTCGAATCCAGCGCTTGCCGTGCGCGCGTGCGCCCGTCGATGTCCGCGAACATGAACGGCAACACGTCGGCCGTATTCAGTTCGGGATGGCCTGCATCGTTGTTCGCGACGTAGCGTTGCACTTCTTGGTACTTGAACGCGTAGAGATTGCTCTGGAACGCGATGTTCGTGCCGTAACGCTCCCGTTCCACCGCGCAGGCCGCATCAATGGCAATCGAGGCTTGCGCTTTCAGCGCACCGAGATCGACGACGGGGGTGATCGGAACACGTGCGGTAAACACCGGCTGCTCCATCGTCAGGTCGAAACTGAACGCATCGCCAGCATTCGGTTCAGGAACCACGTTCGCGAGGTTGATGTACGCATGCGCAAACGCGGGATAGGCAGCGACGAGTGCGGCCGCGTCCACGGCTTCGACCTTGTTCTCCACGTGCCCGTTGGCGATGAGTGCGAAGCGCATCACGCTTGCCACCAGATGTTGCAGCGACCATCCGCCCCATTGGCGGCCCCGGGTCCGTGCACGCTGTCGCCCGCGCCGCTGCCGCCAGCGCCTGCGCCACTATCGGCCACGGGTGGCGCGCCACCGGCCGCCGTGCTCGACCCGCCAGGGCCGCCTGGACCGAACGGCGTGCCACCGCCAGCGCCACCGCTCGGCGCGCCCACACCAGCACGTGCCGGAAACTGGATGTCACTCGCACCCCCATCGTCCCCGACGGCACCCACGTTCGACTTTCCGCCCTTGGTGCCGGGGTAGGTGGTGCCGCCGAGTGCCGACACGGTGATGGCCGGCGCGTCGAGGGGGAATCCCACCGCTGCCGATTCCACGGTGCCGTCGCCGCCGCCGATCCCACCCTTGAGGCGCAGATATTGCCCGGGACCGCTGAGGATTGAGTCGCCCGCGGCTGTCCCATCTTTATTGCCGTTCGTGTCGGTGCTCGTGCCAGGGGGCGGCCCGAGGCCCTTGGCGCCCTTGGTGTAGGTGTAGCGTTTGCCGACGATGAAACGGCGAAGGCCGATGAACGACTGGCCGGCACTCGCGCCTCCAGCGCCACGGTTCGTCGCGGCACTGCTGCCACCACCACCGCCCGCGGCGGCCATTTCCACCCACGCCAAGGCAGCTTGGGCAATGAAGGTGGTCGTGGCGGTCAGCACGAGATCCGCGAGCTCTTGTCGCGACCGCTCCGGCGAGGGAAACGGACCGATGGCTGGTTGCGGCACGGGCATCAGTAATCGCCCCCCAGCATGAGACCACCGTAACTACACACGACCGTGAAGCCGACATACACTGCGTGCGTCGCGCCCACCGCGAATCCGCCTCCAAGCCCGGCGGCCGCAAGCAGGTCAATCACGCGACTGTTGCGGTCGGTGGACGACGCAACCGTGGCCTCGAGGGGGGCCTCGCCAAAACAGATCCGGCTCGTGCCACCATCGGTCGAATAAAACAGCAGCGCTTTGGTCGCCGGATTCGTGCCCAGCGAGACGATGGGAATGCCAGCGAGAAACGCGCCTTGCGACCCCGGCGAAAAGACGAGCGACGCAGCGGCTCCCGCGTAATCAGTGGCGACGGAGCCGAGGCCGTAGGCGTAGTTGTTCGGCTTTCCCGGGTAAATCGGAAACGTGTTCAGTGCCATCAGAGTTTTCCGTAGCGGGTGTAGAACAGCAACGCCAATCCGGGTTGCACGGTGGCGACCGCATCGGCGACGAGTTGGCCGCCTGCGATGTGCAGTCCGCTGCCAATCGTGAGGGCGTGCGCTGGACCCTCCGCTGCGGCGCCGATGACACTGTTGGCCGGCAGATCCGCCAACATGCCGAGCGTGACATGCCCGTTCTTGATCGCGAACGCGAGCGCGCCGATGTGCCCGGTGACATTCACATCACCACTCGCGCCGATGTCGCCGAGTCCGGCGAGCAGTTGGGCGATGGTGGCGCCGAGTGTTTTGATGACACCAGCGCCGACATAGACATCGACGGGCACGACGGACGTCGCCGCGAGATGCTCGAGGCCGTCTGTATCGAGGCCATTGGGGCCCGCAATATTGACTGTCGCGTCGGCCATCAGACGCCGTGACTCACGAGATACCGCCCGTCTTGCGTGCGGAACAATGCGCCGCTCTGCGCGATCAGATTCCGAATGCTCTGCGTGGTGCCCCACACCGTGACAGCAATCAACGGCGGACTGGAGTCCGCGTCGGGTGCCACGCCCAACACATACACGGGATCTCCGTCGTTCATGCCCACGACGTTCGAGTCGAGTCCGGCATAGCGAAGCCCGACCACATCGAACAAATCGATAAACGCATTTTCGGTGGTGAAGAACACCGTGTCGACGAACTGATAGCGATACTCTTTGCGCAACGCGAGCACCCGCGCCGCTTCCGTTAACGCATCCGCTTCGTGTGTGAAGCAGGAGTCGACCGTGATTTCGATCGCGTCGAAATACTTTGCACTGACGCTCGCGTTTGCGACCGACGCCGTGCGCCACGGTTGCAACAAATACGCGCGCCGTTCGGCACTCACACTGTCAACGAGTTGTGTCCCGCTGCGCACATTCGGATTGAAACCCCATCGCACGTTCACCAACTTCGCCGGACGTCCGCGATCGTTGTCGCCTGCGCTCTCCTGGCGAATGGGATGTGTTCTCGGACTGTCGGTTTCTCGGAGTGTGCGCGAGACTGGGCCCTTCGGAATCTCCAAGCGCACGAGCCGCACTTTACCATCGAGGGTGCGCGCGCCCCACCCACACCCGGCGCCCGTGGCCAGACGATCACAGACGTCTTTCGCCGCGACATCGTCAGTGCCAATCCACGACCCACATTCTGCCGGTTGATCGATGTCGAGCTGCGCGAAGTCACTGAGCAGCAACGCATCATCGGTCACGCCCACGCGTGCACTCGCACGACGAAATAGTTGCGCAGCGGTGCGATCGGCGACGGTTGCGCCTTCGCTCGCAGTCATCAGCACATCGGTCGCGGTTGCCGCGGTGTTGATGCGGAGATAGCCGAGCGAGGGCAGGATTTTGTAGTACCCGAATGCCGGCGCGAGCGCATCATTCTGCAGCGCCGCACCATCCGCGTAGGTGCCACCGAACAACAATTCGGCGCCCATGTTTTCGACGCGGTCGACGCTGGCAAAGGCGCCGTCAGTGACCTGGTAGATTTCCTTGATGGGATCGAGCAGCACTGGCGCGAAATCGCCTTGCGTGCCAAGAAGAATCGGCTTCGGCTTGCCAGCGAGGTCAACGCCGCCTTCCAGTCCGCCAGTCCCCGCGAACTTGATCGGCTGAATGTTTGCATCGTACGGCAGCTTCGCGTCATACAAATCGAGCGTGACCACATCGCTGTTCACGACCGGTTGACTCGCGGTGTACGTGAAGCGCGCGAACTGGGAGAGCAGCGTATTGCTGCGGGCCCCAATCCAGACGGTGGCCGGACGTCCGCCAAACGTGTAGCGGCTCAATACACTGAGGGCGCGATCGATGTTGTTCAGTGAGACCGTACTGAACTGCACGCCCGATTGACGCGACGTGGCCGTGGGTTGAAACGCGGTGCGATCCGCCGTGAACGCGTGCTCCACGCAGATGACAAAGGGCACACTGGCGGGGTCGTCATCGGGCGTCGTCGTGAACGCGAAGTTGCTGACGTAGAACGTGCGTTCCACGTTGCGCGTTTTCTCGCGCCCCGTGAACGCCAAGAGAAACCCCATCGGCTCGTCGCTCACTTGTTCACCGCCAGGCGACGTGCGCCTTCGTAGGCTTTGCGGCCGCTCTTGTCGAGCGCGGCGACGATGGTTGTCGTTTGCGTATCGGACAGGGTGCCAAGGGCGCCAAGTGCAGTGATCACACCGATGAGATTGGTGTTCTGGTTTTGCAGTTCGGTCAGCTGCTTGCCCATCGCGACCGTCTGCGCGCGCATCTCGGTGAGCTGATCACTGAGCGTCGTATCCGTTGCCGGCGCGAGCAATACGGGCAACGGATCGCTCGACGTCGGAAACGTGAAGCCCGCTCCTGACACGAACGCGGAGAAGTCTTTGTAAAACGGATCGGCTTTGATGCGATCGAGGTTCGCGGCGTTCTGATCAGCGACGAGCTGCGCGATATCTGTCGGCAATTGATCGGCAATCGTCTTGTTCAACGCATCGATGTCTTTTGAGAAATGCTGCGCGTCTGCACTGATGCTATTCTTGCGCGCATCAATCGCATCGAGCGTCGCCGTCTTCAGATCGTTGAGCAGCCCGACTTGTACCTGCGCGCTGTCGAGGGCTGACTGTGCGCTATTCACACTGCTTGTGTCGGTGCCCAGTAATCCGTTGTACTGCTTCTGCAACGCGGACACGGTGTTCTGCACGCTGGCGAAATCGCTGCCATACTGCGCGCTCGTGCCGTTGAACGCTTTGTCTTGGGTGAGGTAGGCGCTCGCGGCACTGCCAATCCCGGACGCGGCGGTGCGATCCCCCCCTTGTGCGGCGGTCACCAACGCGTCGAGCTGCGCCTTGGACTCAGCCAGCTTCTGCGCGGGCGACAACGTGGTCAGATCGGAGAGCTTGAGCGAGTCGTTGACAGTCGCGAGCGCATCGACGGCCTTTTGTGTGGCCGCCAGTTGCGACTGCGCTAGCTGCAACGATTGCTGCGCGTAGGTGACTTGTTGTTGTGCGGCTGCAATGAGCCCGTCGAACTTGTCGCTCTGCGCATTGTATTCTTTATCGAGGTCATCGAGCTTTGCTTGCGCCGAGGCCTGATACTGCGCATTGATCGCGTTGTTCTCGTCGGTGTCCGCTTTCGCTTGCGCGTTGAGTTTCGTCGTACCGTCTTCGATCGCGCGCTGCATATCGATGTTCGATTTCTCTGCGCGCTGTGTGAACGCGAGAAAGTCTTGATTGAATTGCGACGCACCACTGTTCGCGAGATCTACGGAGGCCTGCCGATTGCTGATGCCGCGCGTGAAATCTTCGGCGTCACGCCCGCCGCCAAGTGCCGTGAGCACGCGCGAAGCGAATCCCTCGGACGTGCGTGTGTCGGCCTCAAGTCGCTTCGCGTAGAAGTCGAGAGCGGCGGCGGTGGCATACGTGGATTGAGCCAGCTTCTCCATGGGGGTTGTGGCGTCTTCAATGCGGCGTTGCAACCCATCGAGGAAGGCGGCTTCTTGTGCCGCGCGCGGATCGGTGAACGCCTCCGTTGCGTTGTTGATGTCGGCGACCGAACGCGTCGCGCGGAGCTGTTCAGCAGCGACGGCCAATGCTTTCGTTGCATCCGCGGCCGCATCTTCGGCGGCTTGCACGTCCTTCAAATGCTGGATGAGCGGCGAGTCGTCACCGACGCCGAGCTTGCTCTCTGCTTCGCGGATTTCGGCGAGATGGTCGATGGTGCGCTGCAATGCATCGGCGCCGTCGGCGTTGCCACTCGCGCGCAGGGAACGCACGTCGAGGTTGGAATTGAAATCGCTGAGTGCGAGTGCGGCGGCCAATGCCTTTGCGGAATCCGCGGCTTTGTCTTCCTGCGCCTGTACGTCGATCAGATGCTTGATGTACGGACTGTCAGCGCCGACGCCCAAGCGGTCCTCTTCCGACTTGATCTCGGCGAGATGATCCAGCGTCCGCGAGAGTGCGTCCGCGCCCGCGGTGTCGCCCGAGGCACGCAAGGAACGCACGTCGAGTGATTGGCTCGCCGTGGCAAGTAAAGCGTCGTGCTCCTTCGTCAACTGGGCGACGCGATCCGCTTCGAGCTGGTTGATCTCTGTCAGCTGCCGAATGCGTTCACTGTACGACTGTGCCGCAACACCCGCGCCGTGCGTTGTGTCAACCGCTGGCGCCGCTGCGCGCAAGTCGGTGAACTGTTGTCGCACGTCGTCCAGGGTCTTGCTGAAGTCATTCGTTCCATCGATCGACGCGCGAATCGATCGCGCGACTGCATCAAAAGATGCGGTTTGCGCGTCCAATGCTTCGCGTGCCTGTTTCGCATGCGTGCCAAACAGGTCGAGAGCGCCTATGAAGTCTTTGACGCCGCCCACGACTTCACTCACGTTACCGGTTGCAATTCCAAGTCCGACCGAACCCACCGCGCTTCCAACCTGCAGTGCTTGCCCCACGCCGCGCCCGGTCGCACTGCCGCTCTGCGACAACGCATCACCGATTTGCTTCGCGAGATCCAGCGCCTCGCGCAAGTTTTTGAGGCGCTCTTCAGCCGCCTTCTTCTCTTTCTCGGCGGCGCCTGGAATATCAAACGGATTCGCGCCGTGCAAATCCGCCAGCGCCTGAAGCACTTCTTTACGCTTGTCGAGTTCTACGGTTGCGTCATGATTGGCTTTTGCTTCTGCGATGCGCGCGTCTCGCGCCGTTTTATCAGAAATCGTGTTCGCATCCTGCAGCTCTTTTTCGTACGCGAGATCGGCCGCGTACGTCGTGCGTGTCGACGCGCCGCTATTGATGGCCGCGAGCTCTGCGCGCAACGCTTCGGTGCGCTCGTGGAGTGACGCCGTGATTTTGTTCTGCGCATCGACAATCTTTTGCGCGGCGTCCGCCGCGAAGGCTTTTTGCAGTGCATCACCGGCGCTGATCGCGGACGCCTTGAGCGTTTCGATTTGCGCCGTCAGCTTCGGATATTTCTGCTCCATCTGGTCCAGTGATGCGACGATGGAACCGGTGCGTTTTTCGATGGCATTCTCTTTCCCGAAGCTAGCAGCTTCGTCGATGTACTCGCCGACGGTTTTCTTCAGCGTCGCGAGCACGTCAACGGCGTCCTTGACCTTCTTTGGATCGGGGTAGAGCGCGTCGTACAGATTTTTGTCTTGATCGGTGAGCTCGCGAATGCGCTGCAACACCGTGTCGGGCACCACAAACGAGCTCGACGCCTGCTTCTGCAGGTCAGCGAGTTCCTTTTCGTTGCCCTTGAGCAGCAAAACGGCTTGGTCGTAGAGCGCGCCCTTGAGCTGATTGTTGCGGGCGAGGTCTGCGAGGTTATCGGCGTACGCCTCACGGCTAATGTTCGCGACGTTCTTTTCGCCTGCTGCCACAATCGCTGCTTGCGCATCATAGCGTTTTTGTGTGTCCGCCAATATCTGCGCGTTCTTCGCGCTGTCGCCAGAAAATGCGCTGCTGGCCTTGTCGAGTTCGTCGCGTAGATCCTGGAGTTTCTTTTCGGCCTTCGCGAGGTTATCGCCCTGTTGCCCCGCAAACCCCAGCTGTTGCTGTGCATTGTATTTCTTCAGCGACTCGGTCGCGTCGTCTTGGGCCTTCTTTTGCTCGCGCGTCTTGGTTGTCAAAAATTCGTACGCCGCTGCCAGCGCCGCCGTGCTCCCAAGCGCCGCGAGCGCGATGGGGTTGCTGCCTGCACCGAATGCGGTCAACGCACCGTTGAGCAATCGCGTTTCTTGCGTCGCGCCGCCCAACTGTCCGATCAGCGACACCACACCGGACTGCAACCGTCCGAGTTTGAGTTGCGACTGTTCGGCGGAGGCGCCCGCTTCCGCGTGGGCAACGGCACTTTTTTGCGTCGCGTCGGTCACTTTCCGAGTAGTGGTATCCGCACCACTCATCGTTTGCATCAACGCTTTCCATCGCGCGTCGACGCTATTCAGGTCAATGGCCTCCTCCTTCAACACGCGCGAGTTCGCGAAGACCTGGTCGCTACTGCCTCGCATTGCGGTCGTCGTGGCCGCGATGTTCGCCGTCACCCTTTTCGTCGCTTCCACGACGATATCGCTCGCCGCACCCGTTTCCTTGAGCGCGGCGGTGAGGTTCTGCGACTGCTTAATACCGTCAGTTGCTGAAACGCCGAGGACGAGCGTCTTGGCGTCCATTACTACGCCAACTCCGGCGGAAAGCACAAGGCGTGATCCAAGTGCATCAACGCTTCACATTCGTGCGGCTGCAAACGCAGCTGCTTCATGTGCGCGTAGCTCTCGAGCGTGCCCCACGTGAGCGGCACGACGCCGTTCATCGAGACACCGGATCGTCCGTGCAACTCTGCGACCATCATGCGCAGGTAGTGCACACTGTGATCGTACGTCGGCAGTGCGACCGGCCGCAGAAACGCACGCGCATCCCCGCGCTTCAGGAGCAGCGCGCGGCGCGCGAGCTCCTCAGCGTCATCGGGAACACGGGTGCGCGCTTGCTGGCCCAAGTACATGACTAGGCGGCCAACGGCTTGGGAAAAAAACCAGCGTGGTCGTTCGCAGCCGTGATGATCTGTTCGTAGATGTGGGGCTGCGATGCGAAGATCGTCACCGGATCGGCCGAAACGCCGTCGAGCGTAAAATCCCACTCCATGACGCACACGCCATAATTCTCTTGCGCATTCGCAAGGCGCTCTTCAGCGGTTTGTGCGCCACCTTCGCGCGACACGCGTTCGGCGATCTCCCGCTGCTTGTCGATAAACTGCTTGGAGTACACGCCCGCCACCGTTGCGGTGACGGGCGTACCGTCTTCGTTCAAATACGGGTCGCGGCGCTCGTTGAAGATGCGCACTTTGCGGCCAGCCGACTCCACATCTTTGACGCGCGGGGCGCCTGATAATTCAAAGCCCATATGACATATCCCTGTAGAAGTGTGCGCCGCGCTCGCCTGACAGGGCCCGCATTCACCTCGCGGCTAGCGGCAGACGAACGACGGCGCAGAACTACGTGATGCGGACGCGCGCCCTGCAACGCGCGGAGATGTTACGCGGCCGGCTTGAGCTCGGGCGACGTGAAGGACGCGAGCGACGGCGCCGGTGTGGCTTTGACCGTTGGGGTGAGCACACCCATAACAAGCGGCTTGACCTCACGCAACGGATCCACTTTGGTTTTCACGATGTCGATCGTCAACGCGACGTGCACGGAGATCATTTCGTCGTCGTCATGCGTGCTGCGTTTTGCAAGATCATCATGCAGCGCGGCAAGCGTCGCATTGACCGCGGGATGCGCTGTGCGCGCCTGTTTGATTTGGTCCCAGAGTTCGTTGCGCACGTTGTCGTGCGTTCCAGTGGCGTCGAATGCGAGTTGCATGAGAGTCGGTATGAGAGATTACGAAATCGTGCTTTGCGAAATGAGCATCATGGTTTTCGCGCAGTCGCCGCCGCGTTCATCGACACCAGCGCTGTAGGGTGCCGCATCTTTGGTGGTGCCAGAAGCGCCGATGTTCTTACCTGGCTGACCGGGCATGCAGTACCCCATGTAAAACGACAGGAAATCGACGGGATCGGCCCCCGGTTCCTGCATGCAGATCAATTGCTCAAACGTTGTCTTGGCTTTGAATCCCTTCACCCATGCCAAGTCTTGCCGAATGGCGTTGATGCTGCCCGTGAGCTTCGCCGATCCAAGCGACACATCTCGACCCACAGCGGCGAGCACGGCTTCCACATTCGGGCTCATGTCGTAGTTGAACGACAAATCGGTGATAATGTTCGAGACGGCACCGTCCTTAATCAGGATGCCGTCCGACATTTCAAGGCCGTATCCGGCGGGATACGTAGGCGTTGTAAAAACGGGTGTCGTCGTCACGTCGTCGAGAATCACATCGCGGCCAACGAAGTCGGTGGTGATGAGCCCCTTCGCGTTTGGTCCAAGGGCAGCACCCACCTTCCCGAGCTTTGCATCCACCAGCAATTCACTGCCGTGGATATCCTGGGCGAAATCTTCGATCGTGGACCACGTATCAACGGGCGCGAGTCCGCTGTAAGTGAATGGCGACACGGTGATGGTAACGGTGCTTCGCGGGGTCGCATTGAGTGTCAAGCCTGCAGGCTTTGTCGTCACCGTGCGTCCGTCGACGCTCACGCCAAGCACCGGCAACCAACGTCCGTTATTCGCCGACGTGGTATCGCCTGCGATCTTAAACCACATGCCGCGGCGCAAGCCGCTCGAACGCAGTTGACCGCCCGTAAACACGATAGCGTTCGCCGTGGTGGTGAACGACGTCAACGTTGTCTGATCGAACGGCCCAATCGTCGTCCATCCCGCGGACCTTACCATCATTGGCCAAAACAACGTTTGCTTTCGCACGCCAGCGACCATGGAATAGTTCGCCGTCCCGCTTCGCATTCCAAGCCCTTTGATCTTGCTCAGCCCATCGCGTCGAATCGTTGGATCTTCGATGTCGGGGCGCACCAGCTGCACGCCACTTCCCCCGGAAATGTCGAGCCCCGTCGCGCCACTTCCGCTCTCGGGCGACCCCAGCCCTGCCTGCGGCTTGATCGCGATTTGGTAGTTGTATGCTTGTTGGTCAGCCATGGTTCGTGCTCAGGAAAGAGGCGTTATGCAGCGCGCGGAACTTCGGCACGCCATGGGATCGTGACAACGCACATCGCACGTGTCGCGGTATTCGTGATTTGTCCCGCGTAGGGCAGCGCATCGGTGCGCGTGCGGAGCTTGGTGTTGTCGCCCAGCGTGATGCACCAACTCGGTGCGAACCATTCGACGAGTGCGGTCGCGAGATCGCGCAGCGTCTTGATACCGCTGTTCGCCGTGGCGAACAGTCGAATGACATACAGCCCACGCGCTTCACGTGGACCACTCGTCGAGATCGCCGTCAGCGTGTTCGTCGCGGGAATGAAGTCTTCTTCGCTCCACATGCTGCCATCGACCGGCGGTGTGAAAACGACGTTCTCGTGTTCGCGTGCCGTCGGGAATCCACTGCAGGACTCGGCACGGGTGCGCAGCGCGAGATGAATGGCGGTGCTCACAGCTCTACCACATGCCCGAAGGCTTTCTGCGCGGCGAATTCGGCGATGCGATCCCACGATGCTTCGGTCAGCCGAACGCTGTGATAGCCGCCAACCGGTGAACGTTCATCGGGATTCGTCGGACTGCCTTGCTCGCGCGATGGATCGAAGAAAGCGTGATCATTCGCGCCATCTTCGATCGACGGTGCGTAGTCAACGTTGGTGCTGATTTCGTATTCCGTGTCCGTCGGACGTTCGTCGATCCATGAGTTGTACAGATTCCCGAAAATCACCGGTTGCCCCGGTGCGCCGGTCAACTCCGACCCGTCAAGAATTGAGCGTTTGACTTCTTCGCACGCGATCGTAAACGCGTCCTTCAGCGAGATTTCTGTCTCGTCCCCCCACTTCGCGAGTTCCTCCGCAAAGGTGCTCACGGCGTTACCACACTCACATACGCACCAATGCTCGGTCCAAGCGTGTCAAGATCTTGGGCGTTGGCAACGGTGAATGGTTGGGTATTCCACACGCATGCATCGCCCTGCAACACGCGCTCGCTGAATACAGCATTGATGCCAAAGAGACGCTTTGCACTGGAATTTGACAGCGCGAGTGCTTGGAACGCCGACACATCACCCGAAGTCGGATCGCTGATGCACCACAACTGCACCGTGATGTCGGCTGCGTGCGTCACGCTCCCATCACCTAATTCAGTGCCCGCGCCTTTTCGCGTGAAAGTGACAAGCTGCGCCTTCGCGCGCTTCACTGCCGCTAGCGCCTGCGCGTGTTGCTGTTGCCACGTCGGCATCAGTACACGCGCCTGGCCGAGCCGCTGCCGAAATACGCCGGTTGGCGTTCTCCAGCAACAGACGACAACAAGAGTGGGAACAACTGCGTGCGTGCGCGATCGCAAAACGGCGCCAAGCTCACATCCACTATGAGGCCCGCCACGGGTGCGTATTTCGTGGTGACGACTGCTACGGTTTCCTCGATCACACTCCCACGCACCTCACTCGCACTCGGCGCGTCGACCGCATCCTCCGCACCGGTATACGACGCCGCACGCGCCATCGCTTCTTCGAGATTCGCTTTCGCGAGCCGCGTCAACGCGTCCGGCAGCGTGTTGCGGCGCGGAAACGCCATGACTTGACCTGCCGCGACTGGCGTACCGGCGAACAACAGCCCGTCGATGTCAGACGCGACATCGACGAGTGCATTGTTCTGGAGCGCAGCATCGTCGAGCGCGAGAAACGCGACACCGCGCGCGCCCGCTCGCGCCGCTGCCACGAGCGCCGCGTCGAGTTCGATATACGCTGTTTGCAGCAGGACCGCCGTCATGGATTATGACGGCGCGTCCGTTGTGGCCACGACGACCTTCGCGGGTGCTTCGAGGACCGGCAACAGATTGGTGACGCCACGCCCCGCCAACTGCATGGGGAGGGCTTCTGGCGTGTACAGCTGCGCCCACCGACCCATCTGGTTGCCGCCCTCAACGGTTGGCGCTAAATGCGTGTAGCCGAGCGCTAGCGCGGCCGTGGGATCGGCGGTCGAGCCCATGCCAGGCTGATACCCATTCGATTGGTTGTTGCCAATGCCCAGGAGCTTCCAGCGTGGCATGAACGGATAGAGCGTCGTCTTGCCGGGCTGCGTCACATCGAGCGTTTCCGCTTCCTGCGAATACGCGATCAGCGTGATCTTCTCGCGCGCGTCCGACGACGGGACATTCACCCCGTTGAGCGGCACGTACTTCTGAACGGTCACACCCGTGGCGCTCTGTTCGAGCACAGCGAGCGAATTCACCGAATTGCTGATGATCGCATCGATCGTGTCGGGATGCGCGATGATCGCGCGCACGTTGTTCTTGAGCGCCTTCTTGATCGCCGCGATGTCGGCCCAGAACTTGGACGCACTGCCGCTGTAGGCATTGTTGCCCGTGCGTGCGGCAAGAAAATTGGCGGTGGGAACGCCGTAGTCGACGACGACGCGCTTCTGATTGAACGTCCAATCGATCTTGCCGGTGAGCAATGCGCTCGCGCGCAGATACTCCGCGGTGTCGAGATGCGCTTGGATGATGACCTTGTTCAAGAAGTTCAACGCTTCTTGCGCGAGATCGATCGGCGCCGCGTTCCGTCCGCTTTGCGACTGAATCATTTGCTGCAACTGGCGAAGCGCGGCTTCGGTCAGTGGCACATGATTCGATACTTTGAGACATTGCTCGGTGAAGCCGCTCGACTCGACCACACCGGTGGGCGGGTACGGCGCATCGAGCGCAGACAAGCCCGCCATCGTGGAACGTACGGTCATGTTGCCGGACTTCACTTCGTACGTGGGCTTCTGAATTTCCGGAAGCAACGTGGCAAACAAATACGCACTCGGTGGGGTCGCGCCGTTGGCGATGTCGAACACATAGTTCGGACCCAGCTTCCCGAGCACAGAGGCAAAATCGAAGTTCATAATGGTGTGCTCGGGTTAGCGAATGTCTTCGTACTTGAACCACTTGAACGACCCAACACCGGCGGTGTTCAGCTCGTTCTTGATGGCGGTGGGGAGCACACGCGGCGATCCACTGGACTGCGGCAACAGCGACTCGTAGACGTTGCCCCCATTGATCAAGCCGTAGCCGGAGAGGCCGGCGCTCGGATCATTTTCCGACGCGTCCGACTCGAGCAATGCCATGGCAGGATTCGTCGATGCCACACGTGGTGACACGCTGCCGTTGGTGGAGAGCAATTCACCCATCGCGGTACCGGCACGAAGGACTTTGTGACCGGAGCCGACAGTGCCGGCGTAGGTGGCGGTTTCCGATCCAGCGAGCGCAGTCGGAATGGCGCGCACGGCGAGCGTTGTGGCGCCCGCTGCCGCAGCCGCCGAGAGCACCGCGAATTTCGTCGTGCCGAAATCCAACAGCGTGCCACTCGGCAACGCGCCCAGTAGTGCGGCGACCGTTAACGATGTTGCGTTCGCGGAGGCAGACGCGCCCATCGTCACCACAAACGGTGCGACGCCTGGCACCACTTGATACGAGCTGTCGACGTGCGCCCAATCGATCAGGCGTCCGCCTGGTACGCGTTCGATGCTCGACGGATCGGCAATGAACGACGCCGCCGAACTGATGTTGTTCGTAGTGCGACCCATAGGTCAGACCTCAGAGAGTGTGAAGTACGGGTCGCGCGCGCTCATACTTTCGCGACCTTTAGTGCGAGGGGATTCGGCGTGGCCGAACGCTCCTCATTGATTTTCTTGACATCGTCTTTCGCATTGCGTTCGCCCGTGGGCGACGTCCCAGCGTTGTGCAACGCACCGCCGCCCGTGGTGCCAGGGTGCGCAAATAAATAGGGCTTCGTCGCTTTGATGGCTTTCAGGTATTCGGCAACGGGTGTGGTCGTGATGTTGCCGTCCTTGTCCTTCACAGCCAGCGCGCCGTTGTGAAGCTTCATGCCGCGCAACACGATCTCCATGTTGTCTGGATCGGCGAGGCGCTCCGGCATCATGCCCACGTCTTTCGACAGCGCCACTGCGAGAGTAAGTCGCTCCATTTCGACGCGATCCAACTTCGTTTGGAGATCAACGTTCTTCGTTTCCGCGGCCGTCAACTTGTCCTGTGTCGGTTTGACGTACGCGTCGAGCTCCTGCTGCGTTTTGCCGGTGGCCGTGGCCGCAGCCAGATCATCAGCACGCTTCTTCTCGTCGTCCGCACGCTTTTCTGCCGCGCTCTTCTCACCAATCAGCGTCGCGTTGATTCCTTTCACGCGCTCACTTTCTGTCAGGGCCGCGACGTAGTCTTTCTGGTGCCATTTGCCTTTGTATTCCACAAAGTCAGCGGCATCAGCAGCGGGGACAGCGGCTTGGTTGTCGTAGATCGGCAGTGGCATCGTTTCACGGGGCAGGGCGCTCGCAAGCGCTGTCGGTGCCGGACGCATCCGGCCATGCGCGTCGTCGCAACGACGCTCTCAATCCATTCACATCTGTGCAATTCACGCGCACGTGAACCGCGACACAGCAAGACTACCAATCCCGCATTTCATGCGCGCAACGCGTAGGGGTCACGACAACGACTAGCCACCACAACAAAACGCCGCTCCGTATGAGGGAGCGGCGTTTTGTCCGGCGAAGAAGCGTTGCGTTTACAGCGCGACGGTCCTGTCTGGATTCACCGTGGGTGCTGCATCCGACGTTGGTGCGATGCCAGTGTCGGCATCGCCTGCAAGCGCGGATGCGTCGGCCGCTGGTGCCGCTACAGTGTTCGTGGCAACCGCCGCTCCAAGCGTGGCGGCATTGGAACGTATCTGCGCGACGACCGCACGGACCGCCGCGGCATTCTCGGCAACGTCGTCCAGCTTCGCGGCAAATCCCTCGAGCAGTGTCGTGGCACCGGCATCCACGGTGGTTTCCGCAGCGACCGCGTCCTGCAGGTCCTTTACTTCGGCGTAAATCATGATTGGGACTCGGAAAGGTGTGAGTGCGCAACGGCCCGTTCCAACGGACGGCGCGCGCGGTGCAGTGCGGCCGTTTGCTCCATCATCACGAGCCGCAATTGCAGCGTGTCATTGAGCGCCGCTTGGAGCTGGCGCCTCAACTGCCGGTTCTCGACCCGCAGCAAAAACAGTTCAAAGTGCATGACACAACTCTACCGGCCCACAATCCTCCGCATCGTGCGCGTAGGGGTCAGCGCGCGGCCTAGCTACTCCACCTTCTTGGGGCGCGAGTACTTCGGACCGACCGATGGCTGATCTTGTTCGCTCTCGCGCATCGCTTCGGCAATCGCCTGGGCGCGAATGTCTGCTTCAGTCATCCAGCGCGCGGTGTCCGGCGTCAAGAATTGCAGATGATCGTGCAGATAGCGGCGGTGCAGGGCGGCGCGTTCTTCAGGGGGCATGGGCATCCCAAAACGCTAGCGCGGCGTGCGCCCACGTCAAACCCCGCTACGCGGCCAGGAGGGACGGCTGCGGATAGCTCACGCGTTTGCGCAGTTGATAGCGCGTCGTGCAGTGACACCCGTAATACCCGACGCCTGCCTGCTGCTGCCCATCCGGAAAGGGTTGATAAAACCCCACGATCGTTCCACCCCACGCCTTGTGATCCACGCGCGGATGCTGTTGTGGGTCGAAATGCACCCACTCTTTCTCCGCTTCGTCCGCCGGAATAATCCCGCGATCAATGGCGCTCGCGTACGATTCATACTGCGCCATGCGATACGCATCGATCGTCGCCGCGCGCGTGTTGATCTCGGTGTTGTACTTCGTGTACTTCCGCGCGTACGCGCCACTGATGGTCTCGATCTGCTCGGCGGTGAGGGGCTTGCCGGTGGCAATGGCTTTCCGGATGGTGGCATCGTATCGCTTGTCGCGGAGCACGCGATCAAAGTACGCGCCGTCCAACGATCGTAACTGATCGCGCGCATTGTCTACAAATCCACGCTGCTGCGGACTCAACCCAATCGCGGTGCGCAATTCGCGCGCGATCACGTTCGGGTGTTCGCCCTTGAGTAAACCGGTTGACACCGTCTCGCGCACCACCTGCTGCACGTTTGCTTTCAACGTGTCCAGCGTCAGCGACTCGAGTTCGAGAATGGACTTCGTGACGCGCGGGTTGAGCACATCGAAGAAGATCGACTTCGACACATCCGCCAGCTTTGCGTCCGCCAAGGTGGCGACATCGGGTAAGGTCAAACGAAAGCCATCCGTCAACGTCGCGCGGAGCTGCTGGCGAAGCGGCGCGGTCGCGCGATCGAGGGTGTCGGCGTTGATGATCTCGTCAATGCGCCCGCTATGGATGAGATCTACCACGCGCGCGGCGCCTACTTCATCGGCGAGACGCTGAAACAGGTAGCGCATGGCGCGCGCCACGTCGGGTTGCAAGCGCGCCACGCGCCCGTTGACCAGCCGAAGAAGCTCACGGTCTGCTTCAGTCACGTGGTGTCGACGTTCCGTTGGCCGCGTTCAATGCATCCTTCGCAAGCGCATCACTGATCTGCTTCGCATCGCGCGCAGCGGATTGATTGTCTTTCCACCGCGACACGATGCCCTCCTTGTCCGGATGCGCGCCGAAGAAGCCGCGATCGATCATGACCTGCACGGCGTCCTCCACATCCATGCCGGCCGTGACCAGGTTCGTAATGGCCGCCACGTCCTGCGCGCTGAGTGAGACATCTTCGAACGAGGTTTTCACATTGACGCCGCCGGCCTTCTTGCCAACAAACAGGCCCAGGTGCTGACACGTCAGTTCCCAATGTTCTTTGAGCGCGACCGCGTAGCCCGTGGTGCGTGCGTTGCCGCCCCTCGCCTTCTGTTTCTTCGCTTCGCCCGACTCATTCGCCATGTCGTTGCCTTGCAACGCGGCGGTGATGATGTCGATCAACGACTGCACCGTTTCGAGCATCTTGCTGGCGGGCACCAGCACGTCGCTATTCGGCTGCAAAAACATCACACCGGGGGTCACCATCGGCACGCCATCGACCGCGAGCGGCATCTCAATCACTTGACCGGAACCTGTGAGCAGCTCCGGCCACGTCAGCTTGATGGTGCCGTCGGACAAGTTCTCCACCTGCGGCACCGCGCCGTACCGTACGATGGTCGCGACAAACGCTTCGAACGACAGCGACATCATACCGTTCTGAATTTGGTAATACTGCAATACCAAGTCGCCGAGCTGTTCGAGCGGGGGTTTTCGCGTGCCATCCTCGAGTTCCGGCCCCAATTCCAACGGCGACCAACAAATGGTATTGCAGTTCGGCAAGGTGATGAGCGAGCCGGGCACCAGTTGTGCGCGACCATCGCCTTGCAACGGCTTCCGATACAGCACACGCGTCACGGTGTTGCCGACGCGCTGATACATCCGGAACTGCAACACACTCCGCGTCCCAAACGCACCAACGCGCACCGTCACGCGTTCGCGTCGCACGAAGCGCACCAACACCGACTGCCCATTGATCGTGTCGTAAGTCGCTTTGTATTCGCCCAGACGGCACTGCACGCAGTACGGACGCAGTCCGAGCGCCGCACCGTCCGCCGCATCGAGTGGCGCGCCGGCAATGGCTGCGGCACTCGCATTCGTGCGATCGAGCGTGTCATCGGCCGACGGTGCGTCCGTGAACGTGCCAGTCACGCCATCCACAATGCCTTTGCGCAACAAGTCCTTCGTGTACTTCTGCCCACCGGTGCCGCGTCCGTCGATGTTTTCCCACAACGCCACAATCTCTGGCGGCATGTCGGATTCGAACGAGATTGGCGTTTGCGAGAGCGTGCCAACAATGCCGTCGAGCAGTTCATCGAAGGCGGGATGCAAGGCGCCCAGTTCCACGCGCACCTTGTAGCGTGCGTCGCTTTCCCCGTCGAGTTTCGGCAAGTAGTCCTTACCGCCGCTCCGGATTGCGGGGAGGCCGTTCGCCAACGCGCGCGATTTCATTACACGCGCGCGTAACGCGTCGGGCAGCGCAAGCGCTAGCTCCGGATCGTTGTCGTCATCCGTCAGTGTAAAATCGGCGTCCGTGAGCGCGAGCGCAGTCATTTGGTTACGGGGCGAGTGGATTGGCCAAAGAACGCCATCGGCGTCTCGATTTTGTTGTAGGCGCCAGATGCGCTATCCGCGGTATCATCGTGGGCACACGTCAAGGAGAAGTCGCCCATGTGTTTGCGGAAACGATCCCACCAGGGTTCGCGATGTTCGGGCGCGAGACACACGTTGCCTGCTTCCGCAGCGGACGCGAGCGGCTCGGCGCGCAGAATCTTCTTGCCACTCGCCGGTTCGGTGAGCACGGTGAGCCCCACCTTCTGAATGCGGCGCACGAGCGCATTCATGCGTTTTTCGCCGTCGATGCCGGTTTCCTTTTCGAACCACCACGTGACACGCGTGCCGTAGGTCGCGCGATCGCCGATCGCAATTTCCTCGATCTTCGTATCGCGTCCACCAATCGATTCACGGAATTCCGTGTTATGCAAAATCACCGCACGCCCATCAGGCATGCGTCCCATCATCGTGGTGGCGGTAAAGTCCGGATCATGGCCCTTCTTTTTCGGCTCGGTCCCCGCCAGATCCCAATAGCGCACGAGTTTGGTGCACATCGGCATCGCTTTGAGTTCGACCCACCAATCCCATTTGAACATCTTGCCATCGCGATGGGATTCGCGCTGTTGAAACAACGACTGGAAGAAGAAGTTGCCGATCTTCGACCAAATCTTGCGCAGCTTGTCGACCGGATAGCGCTGCGGACACAAGGCTTCACCAGGTGCGCGATCGTCGGCCTCAAGCGTGCAGGTCGCGGGAACGACGTACGGCTCGTCGGTCTTGATGGACTCGAGCGCAATGACATGCCAGCGCTCTGGATGATCATCTTCGGATTCCTGCGCAAACAATTTGCCGACCATGTCACCCGGACCTGGCCAACGTGTCATGACGACAATCAGCGCGGCGTCGGGCTCCTGACGCGTGTACCATGTTGACGCATACCAATCGTCATTGCGCTCACCGATCGCATCGGACGCGGCTTCTTCGGCATTCTTAATGGGGTCGTCAATGATGCCCACATGCATGCCTTTGCCCGTTGCAGGACCACCAACGCCGGCCGCCCATAAGCCGCCGCCGGCCGTTGTCTGCCACTCATGCACGGCATCCGCATCGTCGCGCAATTCGACACCGCCCAAGCGCGCGAAATCACGCGAGGCGCGCGACAACTTGTATGCCAATGCCGCGGCATACGACGCGAGCCCCACCCAATGCGAGGGGTGCCGGTAGAGATAATACGCGGTGAACAAACGCGAGACTTCCTCCGACTTCGAGTGCCGCGGTGGCAGCATCACGATCAGGCGTTTCAGCTCTCCGTCGGCCACCCGCTGGAGCGCGGTGCCGATCTTCTCGCAGTGGTCGTACCACTCGAATTTTGGGTGGACTTTTTGCACCCATTCCTTGAACCCCATCGGCTGACGAGCAGTGACGCGTCGCCGACGGAGTTCAAGCTGCGCACGGGCTTGCAGGGCAGACGCGGAGTTAACGGGGGAGAGTAGCAACGCTTCCCCCGTTCGCGAGGTGCTCGAGTTGTTGTTCGGTGAGGTCTTCCCAATTCACGTTCAGGTTGACGTTGGCGCCGCCTTTAAACATGCCGAGATGTTCGCCGACTTTGATGAGCGCCCCGTCCTGATCCCGGAATTTGATCTCAAACCCGTCTTTCGTCTCCTTGATGCCCGCGTACAATCGCGCGGCGCTCGTTGACAATCCGCGAGTGTCGTTGACAAACGTGTGCGAGACACCCTCACCAAAACAGTGCGGGCACGTGATGTTCGGACGCTTGCGCGGATCCCATCCCGCGCCGCCGGCGAACTCGGGTGGCGTCCACTCGAGTTTCCATTCGACCCCACGCGACTCCGCTTCGCGACGCTCGCGGTCGTGACGCTCCTTCGATTGCGCAATCTCGCTATCGATCTCGTGCTGTGAACGCTGGTAGCGGAAGCCGATGCCGTAACACGAGCGGCAACAGGTGCGACGATATTCGATCAGTTCGCGCGGGTCCGCCGTGGCGAGTTCCCACAACCGCTGCAACACCATGTCCTGCGTGATCTCGAGGCGCTCCGACCGCTTCGACATCGCCGCTTGAATCGCTGATTGAATACCAGCATTTACCAGCAACCGATGGCCATTTTTATTCGCGACCGTCTCAGAGCATTGGTACGCCTGCTTGTATGCCAGTGATGCGTTGAGTGACACCAAATACAACGCCACAAACGACGCCTGCTTAGGCGTCAGTTTCTTCGGCGGAGTCGTGGCAGTTCCAGAAGGCACACTTCAACATCACTTCCCTAGCATCGCTACGCCGATTGCGTAGGGGGCAATTCGCCGACTAGCTCGACGGCGACGCTGTGCGCGAGCGTAAACCGTCGCGGTGCGGTGGCATGCGGTCGCGGATGTTCGATCAGATAGCCACGCGCGACCAACATGTTTAGCAACCGCTTCACGTTGTCGTGATCGACTTTGGCGCCGAATGACACTTCGAACTTCTTGAGCGATCGCACCTGGTGAAAGTCGAGGCGATCGCAGCAGTAGCGATACACGCGACCAATCGGGCTGGATTCTTCCCGATCAAACTGCTCGCGCGCCGGAAAACTCATGCGGCATCCTCCGCCGGCGTGTACGGCGCCGGCCATGTGTTGGCCGGGTCACGGGCCGCTTCTCCGCGCGCCATGCGACGAAAATTCGCCATGGATTCTTTGCGAATCCTGTCGCGTTCTGCGCGGTCCTCTGCGCTTTCTTGCACCAAAATTGGTGTCGACACGATGACGCCATCGGCATCGCGTATCCCGATGACGGGCACCTTCGCCGCGAATTTCTCGATCTCCGCCGCCATTTTGAGTGCCGCCTTTTCCTCGGCATTTGCCGTCTGGGCCGGTCGATCCGCACACACCTGTGCGTACTTCCGAAACAAACGCACGCTCCAGGACTGGCCATTCGCAGCGAGTTCCGAAATCGCGCGCAGCACATGCTGAATCTCCACGTCGTTGCCGGTGCGCAGTCCGCGGAGTGAGTTCATGCCGGAGCCACAGGCGTAGACCTCGCCCACAACAGCGAACGGAGACGGCGCTTCGGCCAGTAACACTTGCAAGGCCAACGCCTCGTGCGGCAGTGCCGCCGCCTGGAGCGCGCGCAGCATGTTGGCATCAGGTGCTGGCTTTTTTCGCGGATCACGTCCTTCCGGTCGAGCGCCCGCCGTACCTACAGCTGCCGTACCAGATGCAGATGCCGTAACTGATACAGATACAGATGCCGTACGGCTGTCACGTCCATTGTCTGGCGTAGACTCTCCAATGGCGGGGCTGTGTTCGCCATTGGGCGGGTTTGGGCAATCGTTGACCGATTCGTTGTGGTGAAACGTTTGCCATCGGCCGAATGACGGAATCTGTCCATACCGTTTTCCGGCGACCGTGTACGTGTTGATGAACCCGTGCGTGAGGAGCGCCTGCAACACGTCCTCGAACTCGAGTTTGTCGTACGGCAAAATATCTAACTGCAGCTGTCGCGGTTTCCACTCAAATAATCCGCGTTTGTCCGCGACCACCCATAACCCCTCGAACGCCAAACGTAACGGAAACCCGGACGCCTGCTCCGCGTCGAATAACTCCGCATGCTTGAAGAACTGAGGGGACAAAATCCGTTTACGCGCCATCACCCCTCGACCTGCAACATGTTATCCACGACCAACTGACCGACCTGCGTCAGCTGGAGAATTTTCTCCGACACATGCCGACGTTCCGTCGCACTCATCGTGTTGCTCGGCATACGCTCCGCGATGCTGCGCACGTCACGCACGAGGCGCTCCAGATCGTCGCGCTTCATCGCCACGACCGTGCGATGGCCCAGGCGAGGGCGATGAGCACACACGCGTCGAACACGATGACGGCGATCACGCCGAGGTTGATGTCGCGTCGGCGCGCACTCATGCGGCATCCTCCATGCAATTGAATCCGCCCTGCGCGAGCGTGCCCTCACTGTCATACGCCTCCACGACTGCATCAACCGCTCCGATTGCGTCGCGCAACACCGACAACGGCTGCTTCACCGTCACAGCGTCGTAGGCCGCCATCGCACGCACAAACGCCGGATACTCGTTCATGCGCGCAAAGAAGGCCGCGCCTCGCTCGGCTTGCGTACGCTGATTAGCGAAGCGTTTCATAGCCCTCCTCGCTTACGCTGCAGCAGCGTGCGCGACCGCAGCAACGACTTCACGCGCCGGCGGTAGTCGAGCCAGATGCGGAGGCGGGTGAACACCGCGAGTGCCCAATCGAGCAACTGATAAATCCCTGCGACGCAGACAATGAACGCGAGGAGAGCGGTCATGATTGTACCTCAAAGCTCAACGCCCAGACCCACGGATTGCTGACCCACGGTGCGCGTTTGGCGTTGAGTGAGTCCCACATTTGCGCAAAGGAATGGCGTGGATCGTGCATGTTCAGCTCTGTTTCGCCCGGCGGAGTGATATACGACTCCCACGCACGCACGCCTTCCGCGAACGCATCCTCTTCGCTGATCTCCTGCAACCGCTGCACACGCACGTCGGTGATCGTCAGCGTGATACGTGATGCGGTGCGCGGCATGAAAATCGACGGTTTCCACGGCCCTTTGTTCTGGACTTCGTATTCGTCGTGGTCTGCGGCGAAAAACACTTCACCGCTGCCGCCGAGACTTTTACGAAACGTTTCGCGCACCCACAAGCGGTCACCAATGGCGCCGAATGGACATTCGATTTCCTGCTCCATCCCGTCTGCAGTGACATTTGATTCGCCGTCCTGCGAGCGATACGGGCGCCATTGTTCGACGCCCTCACCTTCATCCACGAGCACGAAATTTTCATCGTTCCCGTACGGCTCGATCACCCGCCGCGTCTGCGTCTTTGTGCCATCGAGCAGCGCGCGCACCATTGGTGCGCTGAAGAGAATGGGGCGTTCGCGGGCGGTGGTCATAAAGCTTCGCCCCCCAATCGCCGTAGCTCCACCCGCAAACCAAATGGCAGCGGCTGGCCGTTACGGAAGGCCGCGTTGAGCTCGTCGTTTTGTACGCGCGAGAGTCCGGGCACACTCGGCGTAAACAGACACGCTTCGCCGCGATTGTTGGCGCTGTTGTCGAATCGAACGCGGAACACTTGCCCGCGTGTGTTCACGAGACACCAGACGGACGGCTGGACAGATCCATCCAACACTGTTGCGCTCATTGTCGGCTCCGTGCGCGACGCCCGGTAACCTGCGCAACGATAGCGGCGTTGAAGATTGAAATGGCTTTGCCTTGATGTGTCGCACCTCGACTGGCATAATCATTTTCTTTCGAACGCATCTCTGCTGTGTCGTACTTAGGAGGATTCGCCGCACGACAGCCCAGCAAATAGCCTTCTTCGCGGTAGCAGTGCCGTATGCCTTCCAGCGCTTCGAACAGCGCCTGGCGTCGCTGTGTCATCGTTTTGCGCTTCATCGCGCACACCGCGTCGGCCGATTGAGGTAGTCCACCTGCGCGCACGCGACCAGCAGCGAGGAGACAGGCTGCGCCGCGATCGGGGGCGTGGGGATGGGAGGGTGGGCGTCGGCGAAGCAGATGGCGCCGAGCAACAGGAGGGCAAGGATGAGGGGCTTCATTCCGGCACCTCTGCGGTCCAATCGATCTGCTTCTCGTCTACCTTCTTGCGGCCTTGCATTGGATTCGGAGCAGCGGCCGCAGCCAATGCGCGCCCGCGAAACAAGCTGTCGAGGCTGGGCGCCTCGCCCCCCCCCACCTCCACGAGACGCTCCGCCGCTTCATCGGCACGATCGCGACGCCAATCAGCGCGCGGGCAGAACGTCCGGCCAGTTGCAGTGGTAATCCAACTTTGCTGGCTCCAATGGCACCCCTTCGGCGCCAGCATAAATGCCGTGGCGTCGACATACCCCAACTTGCTGAGCTCGAGCACGCGAATGAATACAGTTCGCCCCGTGAACGATGAGCGCACTTCAAGAACGCGCATCGGCGTAAACGGAAACGTGGAGCAGCCGGATACCACGACATCGCCGGCGCGGAGATGAGAGGCTTCCTCGTGCGTCATGCGGCCACCTTGCGCTTGCGGTCGGTTGGCAACACCGCGCGCCCGCGCGCCCACATGTCATGCACATTGCTGGCGGCGTCGCCTTTATAGATGTGCGCCGGGTTGCAGCAGGCCCGGACATCGCACACGTGGCACGCCATGTCTTTCACGGACAACTTTTCACCCAAGGCGATTTCCAGGACCAGCCGGTGCACAGACTTGCTGACCGTCCGGACGTTGCCGTTGGCGCGCAAGCCGTCACGGAACCCGATCTGACCGTAGCCTTTCGAGTTTTTCGCCTTCTGCCAGATCCAACAGCCATTCGCGCGTTTGGTGACGCTGCGCTCAATCCGAGCCATGGTTGCGGCGGGCGACTGGTCAGTAAACCGCTTGCCGCCAGTCGATTTCTTGGTGTGGCTGGTGGTGTCGCTTCCACGGGCTTGCCCGTGATCGGCGCAATTGTCGGAGGCGATCACCATCATCGCTCCTTCGGGAAACCTTATTCCCTGCGGTGTATTACGCTCCTGCCTTCCCGTACTTACTCTGGTACAGAATACACGCTCTATAGGCTTAGCTCGCATTTGTCGCACCTTCGGTGTGAATGGTGGTGTCGAAATTATTTCCGTACGCGTGGTTGGCCTGTAGCCACCGCGTGGAGAGGAGCTCCACGGTTGCCAGGCGATGTTGGGGCGACAGGTGCCCGTACGTCTGTTCGACCTGCTTCGTCGACGTGTGGCCCATCAGGCGCGCGATGGTGAGCAAATCCGCGCCCGCCATGACGAGCCATGACGCAAAGGTGTGGCGCAGCGTGTGCACCACGACGCCCTGCGCTGAAACGCGGCCGCCCTCGAGCCCGGCGACATTGGCGACCCGAATCATGGCCTCCTGCAGCCGTGACTCGTACATCGGCAGGGCCAGCGACGGCCCCGGGAACGCGTACACACTTTCCGTGAGATGCGCCGCCAGATGCGCCACGATATAGGGCTCCAACACCGACGAGATCGGCAGCTCGCGATTCCGTCGGTACTTGGGATGCCACCCATCGCGCGCTTGCACAAAAATGACGCCCCGCTCCAGATCGATATCGATGGTATGGCGGAGATGCAAAATCTCGTTGATGCGCAGCCCCGCAAAGAGGCCCAGCGCAAACGCCAGCTTGATGGACGGTGGGGTTTTCTGCAGCAGGCGCATCGCTTCCGACTCATCTAGGAATCGGACGCGCGTCTTGATCGCAACTGGCACATGTTCCTCCCAGTCGAGCGGACAAAACAACACCATCGGCGCGCGTTTTTGCTGCAGCGCGGTGCGCGTTTCGCGTTTTTGCAAGAACGCGTAGACCGCACCGAACCGGGTCATGTACGTCGCAATGGAATTGCTCGCGAACCCTTCATCCGTCAAGTGCTGTTTGTAGGCGCCGATTTCCTCATGCGAAATGGTTTCGATCGGACGCGCCGCGCCGAAGAACGCTTCTGCATGCTGCAAGGCGCTCCGACTGTTGCGGCGTGTGTTTTCCGCGATGAGATCGCGCACCTCGAGTGATTGATGATAGAGGACAATTGCGTCGCCCAGCGTCGGCCAGGCGGAGGCGCGCAACGTATCGAACGTGCGCTTGCCGCGCACGCATTCTTCTACAGCTTGAATGGTGATCTTTTGCGACCGCAATGCGTCTACGATATCGCGCACCGGATCGCCGACGTCGAGCAGCTGACGAAGCGCGGCGTGGCGCGTCATCGCGATCGATTTGTTTTTCGTCTTGAGCTGCAGATGGACGCGCCCGAATGTCCGGTGCGCGAAATCCGCCGAGTACTTGGCCGTACTTTTGTCGCGCAGCAACGTCATGCGGATTTCTCCAACAACGACAATTCGTACGCCATCACGTCCGTCGGCTGGTAGCGGCGCGATTCTCGATGCAATCCGCGGCCGATGTTGATGTACGGCAGTCGATCACGTGGCACGGCGCACACCGTCGCCCGCGAGCACCCCCATCGCTCTGCAATGAACTGCGTCTTCCACAACTTCGTGTTGCGGTCGAGATACGCCTGGTGTGTCATCGCATCCGCGTCTTGTTTCATCCTCCCACCCACCGCTGTTCCAGTTCCACGCGCTTGCGCCGCGCTGCCTGGAGCGACGCGCCCACCGGCAACTGCTGCTGATACTTTCGGTAATCCACCGTCACGTGCGCGACATACGCACCATTCCGTGGATTGATCGTGACTCCGACCACACCCGTTTGCCCGAGGGGCGCCGTGCAGACACGCCAGGTACGCGCTATCGGATGCGCGGCGCGGTAGGCACGCACATGTGCGGCCGCTTTCGCGAACGCTTTGCGGGTGCCGCCGTGCACGCTGTCGCTGAACAGTTTGGTGCGCGCGCCCTTCGCGGGACGCGCTTGCCAACCGTGCGTGGTCTGTGAGTCGATGCGAATGATGCCTTTCATATCTCGTCTCGCCGCGCGGCGCTCGGTGGGGGCGATCATGTGCGTTCACCGGATACAATGCCCAACGCTTCAAGTCGTGCACCAAATGCGGCATTTCCACGCTCTTGTTCTGCATCCGCATTCTGCTTGATCGCTGCAATCCGCACATCGTCTGCCGCGTTTGCATCTGTGATCAGCTGTCGATACAAAACCAATGCGTCCGGCGAAAGCGATATAGGCACACCAGCTTCACACGTCGTCCAGTCATGGATGCGCGCCAACGCGATCGCCAGTTCACATGCAGGCTCCGTGCCAACGAACGCGCGCGAAATGGACGTGCCAGTGTTAATGACATGCACCTTGCCGCCCTGCGCGTTGAATCCGTCGCTCAGGTTGTAGTACTCGCCTTCAAGGACGAACAATCCCGGCGCGTCGTCGGACGTCAATCCCGTCTCCGTGCGGAAGCGCAGCTTGCCAGCTTTGGCGCTCACGCGTCGCACCTTGCACTTTTCTTCACGCCAAATGCTCACGTTCCCGTCTCCGGTTGCGCGTGGTGGGTGAGTGCGGCGGTGAGCAAATCGTGCATGTCCCATCCACCGAACCGGTCAAACACTGCACGCGCTCGCTCGATCATCGCCTCATCAATCACCACCTTCGGCCCTTCGTGCAACGCGCTGGCGGTTTGGAGGGCGGTGATATCGTACTCGTACTGATCCAACACCTTCGCAACAGCCTCGTGAAGCTTTGGGAAGTCTGTCTCGCCATTCTCACCGACCACTACGAATCCGAAATCAGGGTCGTCCTTGTCGGTGTCTATCTTGCACACTGCAACTATTGCGGAGAGTTCTGCATTCGCATCTGATAGCTCGCTCTCCATTCCTTTGATGCGATCATGAAAGTCGTTGAACATATCCGCCATCGCATGATGACTGGATTCGTCAAGTTTCGATAATGCCGCTTCCAACTCTCGCACCCGTGCTTCCGCTGTCAACGCGCGCTGTTCCAATTCCGCGATGCGCGCGAGTGCTTCGTTGTGCTCTGATTCACTTACTACGTTATTTCGCGAAATCATACTCCCTGCAATCTGCAGTGCCGTGTTCCAGTAATCAGACAGCATCCCGCTGCCGGTACTGTAGACGGAATCCTCGCCCTCCATGCTGTGAATGGTGAAGCGCCAGAACCGCGCTGGCATCGCCAGCACTTCAACTTGAATCGTGCCTCCATCCTCCAGCCACACGACGCCAAGGCTCTGCCACTCGCGCGTCATCTTCTCCGGGACGGTAAGACCGAACAAGGGCAATGACTCTATCTCTTCCGCGTATGGTCTGTACATGCGCTCGAAGAAGTCTTCCGGCTCCCGCTTCGCGTCAGTCATGGGACTGCCTCTGAGATGCTAGCCGCAATATCCCATATCCAATGCGTCTCGTCATCCAGCCAGGCACACGGAATGGAAAGGGCAGCAGCGCAACCCTCG
Source organism: Iodosphaeria phyllophila (assembly GCA_025802455.2). Taxonomy (NCBI): domain Eukaryota; kingdom Fungi; phylum Ascomycota; class Sordariomycetes; order Amphisphaeriales; family Iodosphaeriaceae; genus Iodosphaeria; species Iodosphaeria phyllophila. The sequence continues at coordinate 28,573 of JAOYMO020358334.1, read as the reverse complement.
CAAAGTTGCGTCGGACCATCGTATTCGCCTGCGTGCAGTCGCATCCATTTGCGCACTTGCGCTTTTGAAGCGGCAAGCGGTGCCTCTACCACTGACGACACCGCCTTGCGCGTGCGTGTAGGCTGCGCAATGCGCGACACAGCGAGGCGCGTTTTCGCGTCAGCCTCGTGTGCGGCGTGTCGAATATATCGACGTTCATCAGCAGCGCTCACTTGCCTGCCTCCGGTGGGGTGACGAGGGTGGCGATGGTGTTGAGCGCGTCGTTAGTGCCCGATCCAGAATGGAACGCTGCCGCAAGAGCCATCCACGATGCGGCCGACAGCTTCCGCACTTCCGCCGCGATCATTTCGTCGGTGGTGGGGATGTGTGGCGGTAGAGGCAGGTATGGATCGGTGATCAGAGTGTGTAACTCAAGCGCAACATCGAACATGCGCTCCGAGGCGGCATGCCCAAGCACATCCGCAAGGTTGTAATTGCGTCTCGTGTCGGTGTTGAGACGAAACCAATGACCGCCGCTTGAGTCAGTGCAGGCAAATCGCGCCGACATCGTTTCGTTCAGCTTCACTTCCCGCAACGTGCGTGCGACGGGGGTGGTGAATAACTCGGCGAGCTTGGCGTTCATACCTGCAGTCGCCCTGATTGAGCCGAGCGAGAACCCCTCCCACGTTTTCGCGACAGAGGCACACTCATCGTCCGCTAGCGGTCGCAGCGTTGGGGAGGGAAGAAGCGGCGCGAGTATGGTCAGCGCGAGCGCAACGACTGCGCGCCAGTCTTCGTAAAGTCCATTATCATCGCTCGTATTGCTGTACACACCTGCCAACTGTCGCAACTCCTGTTGCGTCAACTGCTGCGCCAAGGCGCGGGCGTCGAGCGTGGTCCAATATGGGCCGGTCATCGCGCCAACTCCTTCCCGGCATGTCGATAGCGCTGCACACGCGCGTGCAATTCCATGCGACGTGCCTCGCTCAACATCACGAACAACGTGCGCATCAACGGCACGCTCGCGACGGCATAGGGGCGCGTGTACAGATTGCGCCCGGCACACACAAACCCGTGCTTCCGCACCGTCTCGTAATGCGTGGACGAGAGTTTGCTCGCAAAGGTGAGTGTGACGACCCCACGCACGTGATCGAGCACAAGGACGGTGCCGCTGCGGCGTTCGATGACCGGACGTGATGCCGCGCGTTCGGCCATAGTGCGGGCGCGTCGGGCTTTCCGGCGCGCTTCACTGTCGGCGGTCCGATGCGCTTGCGGATTATCGGCCATCGGACACCTCCGCGCGTTTCCGCGGGCCCATGTGGGCGCGTTGATTCGCGCGATACTTCTCGGCGGGGACGGCGTCGCGTTCGACGGCGTTGGCGAGTTCGCACGTGGCGCACGGCAACCAGGACAGCGCGTGCGTGTGCGTGCGACGCACCGCGTCAATGTGCGCTTGCAGGTCGCCCGGCAGTGGGAGCCTATGCGGCATTACACACCTCATCCGCGAGGGTGTCCATGAGATCCATACGCTCGCGCAACACCGTTGCAGAGAGGAGAGATGCGTCTTGCCCAGGCATGATGGCACCGCGGGTGTGCGCCTCGCGGGCTTGCATGTACTGCCCAACCGAGTGCGCGAGCTTGCGTGCGAGGTCGGCGTCCATCTTATGCCGCGTGCTCGAACGATACGACTTCACCCGCGCGAATGACGATGCCCACATTGCCGCCGTCCGTCGGACGCTCTGCAATGACCATGTAGCCGCGTGCGTCTGCCAGCCGTTCCAACGTCTTCCACGATTCGCTGTCGAAGGCGGACGCGTCGCGCACGACCATCAACCGCAATGCGGGCTTTCCGGCCATGCCGATTTCTGCGGACACCAAGAGTTTCTCCGCCGTCGATCCTTGTTCGAACGGCACGCCGTGCAACGTGACACCGTCGTCGTTGAATCCGATGCCGGGGATAGGCGTGTCGGCGTGCGCCACAACATCGGCCTTTTCCTGCTCGCGTTGCTTCATGCGCACCGTCAATTCCTCTGACTCTGTGCGCAGGGCATCGAGCTGCGCGCGCAGTTGCACGTGCTCATCGATCTTGCGCGCGCGTTCGTTCAGGGTTTGCGCATCCACAATGCGTTGCTGCAAGGCGGCAGTGTCACGACGCGCCTCAGCGATCGGCGCAAGGTTGGCCTCCGCTGCGTCCGCTTCGCGTTCCACCACGTCCGCTTCGTCCAGCAACCGTTCAGCTTGGGCGCGATTCGCCGCAATCTGCAGCCGTTGTTTCTGGATCAATGCCAGCGCCGCACTGCGCGCCCGGTCCTGTTGGTCCACGCGTTGGTTGTGCTGCTCGATTGCGCGAATCTCCTGCATGACATCAGCCACGTCGACGCGCGCCACCGCATGCCCATCCCATTGGACCGCATCGACCAACGCCTGCAGCTCTTTCGCGCGACGGTTGATTGACGTGCGATTTTCAAAATCTGCCTGGTGCGCTGCGGTCATGCCGGCCAGCAGGTCGGACAAGCCCATCAACTGCGCGAGCGTATCGCGTTGCTGCTTTGGCGTCATCCGCACGAATTCACTCGGATCGAACGCGGTGTAGTCCAGCAGACTCGCCAACACCTTTTGCGGCGAGGGAAAGCGCGCGCCGCTTGGCGCCGTGACACGCAGCTCGCTGTCCCCGTCAGGATCAATGACGAGGCCCACGATCACTTCGCCGAGATCCAACCGAATCCGCGCTTCGGTCGCGCCATGGTGCACGGGGTCTTTTGGGATGTAGCGTTTGCCGAACAGGGCGGCGTAGAGCGCGTTGATGACGGCGCTCTTGCCTTGTTTGTTCTTGCCGGTGATCTGCACGACATTGCCGGTGGGCGTGATGCGCACGGCCTTCAAGGCCATGAAATTTTCGACGTCGAGGGAGATGATGCGCATCAGCCTTCTTCCCCAGGCTCGCGCTTCGCGTCAACCGGCGCATCCTTCTTCAACCGATCACGTAGGCCGGCGGTGCCTTTCGCGGTGGATGCGGCGGGCGTCATCGCGAGATCGATGACGGGCGGAAACGCTTCGTCGGCCGTCGTGACCTTATCGCGAATGGCAAACGCAATCTTCTTCAGCTGCAACATCTGCGACGGTGCGGCGGATTCAATCGACCGTCCCCACTTCGCTTCAATGCGCTCCCGGGTCACGCCCAGCGATTCCATCGCCGCGAGCGCCAGCTTGATCTTTTCCGGCGACAACAAGTCTTGGTTGAGCAGCGTCTTGTCGCATGCCTCAATCGCCAATTGCTGCACGTCTTCTGGGATGACGCCTTCGAGGCACGCGCGCAGCCGACGGCTCGCCATGTTGGCGGTGAGTTCGTAAATATCGCGCTCGTCCGTCAAGGGCACGCCGCCGCCCTTCTTGTCGCGAATATGCGGCACTTCGAAGATGCGCGTTTCGCGCGCGTTTGTTTCCATATCCCACGCGATGGTTTGCATGGTCGATGACCCGGCTTGGCCGTGCATCCCTGCTTTCCGTGCGAGTTCAACGGTCGCGTACTGAATGTTGCCCCACTGCTGCGCGATCGCTTTGAGCAGGTGCACGGTGGGGCCCGTAATGGCCGTGCCACCGCGACTGTACGAATACGACGAGATGCCAGCCAGTGACAGGCGCGAACACGCCGTCTGAATGCGTTTGATCGCGCGTTCCTCGTCGCGGGGGAATTGTTGCGCGACGATCATGGCCGCTTGCGTTTCTGCAATGGCGCGCTGTGCTTCCACCGACAGCACCATACGATTGTCGGGTCCCGTGGCGCCTGCGGCCAACATGTTTTGCGGGGCCGGCGAGACCTGGCCACGCACCGCGACCGCTTTCGAAGGAAATTCTTCAGGCGCGGGCGCGTCCCAAAAGTTGGTCGGTGGTTCCTGCATCGATGTACCCATTACGCAATCCTCAACTGGTGTTCGGGAAGTGGCGCCGCGGATTTCGCGCGCTCAACGTGCAAGGCTTCGCCGCGATGTTGCAGCGATTGCCGGGTTTCTTGTACGCGGTCGGACATGGTGTCCATCACGTGCAGCGCGCGCAGCAACAGTTCGTCTGACGGCGCGTCATTCTGTTCGATCTGATGGCCGAGCGTCATCACCTCGGCGCCGATGCGCGTGAGCTCGTGGCCGAGCTCGTGGATGCGATCGATGATAAGCTGTAAGAGTGCGGTGTTCAGATGTTCTTGCGTCACCCCACTCCGAAATGGTGCGACAATCACGGGAAGCGGCATCGTCACTTCGCGGCCGTGTAGCGAAACGTGCGAAACGGAGCGCCGATCTTGGTGAAGCATTGCAACACATCGGCCGGCACGTTGAGATGCGCGATCAGTCCCTTTGTATCGATCGACTCGCGGCCCTTGGTCTCGGCCCACGTGCATCGACCCGCCGCACCGATGATGCCTTTGTTCGTGCCAATGAGCGCCATCAATTGCGTCTTGAGTTCTTTCTCGCGTACTTCGGCATCTTCAACCGCACGCTTCGCTTGCGCAAACTCCGCGATGAGCGCGTTCACATTCGGTGCGGCAGCGAGCATCATGTCGGTGTGCGTCGCGTACTTCCGCTTCAAATGCGCTTCGACGTTCGGGCCGGTGATCTCGGGCTGTTCGTCGCCAAGCAGATAACGTGCATGAAAGTCCTCGCATTGGTCGAGGATCAGTTCTTGCAACTCGCGATCCGCCTCGATGACATACGGTGCGCGGTAGTCGTTACCGCCAATCAGCACGGCGACGTGTGCCATTGGCATGTTCAGCACGAGGAGCTGTGTTTGTACTTGGAGCACCACATGATCAGGTATTTCGTCGCTGCCTTCACTCCCCCACTTGTCGCCGAGGTAGGCAGATGTGCTCTTGATCTCCAGCGGGAACTGCGCGTGCGGAGTCGTCACCATGCGATCAATCGTCGCACGCAACCACGGCAGGTGCGGATGCGCCACGGTGCCGCGCAACTCGATTGACGCGTCTGGGAATTGCCGCCGATATTTTTCCGCGACGATGGGCTCCAGCAGATGCCCCATTTCCATCGCGGTGTTTTCCGCTGGTAAGATGCCGTGCTTCTTCGCGATCCAGATGTCGTAGGCGCTGGCGTATGGCGACACACCAAGGATCGCGGCAACATCGCTCGCCCCGATGTAATTGGCGCGCTCCGCTTGCCATGCTGCCGAACCGTACTCGAACGTGGCGCCGGTCATGATTGTTGCCTCGGCATCGCCGGCCGCAACATGCGCTGCTCAAATGCGCGCCGCTGCTTCACTTCATCGGCCTTCACGTCGGCAATGAGGCGCTGCGAACCAGCACTGACGCGCACGGCCTCGAGATTCACAAACTCGACTTTCTTGTGCACGCCCGTGGCGAACACGCGGGAGCCGCTGCGTTTGATCATGCGCGTACACTCCGCGCAATGTTCGTGCGCACATCGGTGTGCTCCGGCTCCACAATCGCGCGCAACTCCAAACGCACGCCGTGCTGCTTGATGGTGCGCACCGGCTCGGTGGTGCAGGGGGTTTGCACTTCGACGATGTCGCCGGACTTGGAGTAGCCGGTGTAGATGGCGATGCGGGTCATGACGCGTGCCTCCCATCGATCAACTCCAGCGCACACACCGCTTGCTGCAACACCATGTCGTTCGCCAGTTGATGACGCGCCGTCGTTTCAATCACGCGACGGATGCCGACGCGGTCGCGGGTCGACACATACAATTGCAATCGCCGCTGCTGATTGTCGGCCGCGCACTGCAATTCATGCTCACTGTCGAGCGTTTCATCCAACGATGCGCACGGCGCTGTCAGGTGCGCGCGTAGGGCCGTGAATTCGCGTGTGACATAGCGCAACACCGCGGCGGGTTTTGAGGCGCGCACTACGGCCGTTTCCGCCCGCGTGAACTGTTCGAGCGACGCCGGACGTCCGCGCTCGACATCGCGGATCACTTGCTTCGGCTCAGGGCGCGTGTCGCATTCCGCGACCAACTGCGCGAGGTTGGTGCGTTTCTCGCTCGCACGGACCGACGACAGCAGCGTCAGCTCGGTTCCGTTCGACGTACGAAAACTGCGGCGTGTCTCCGCGGTGCTGGTCAACATGATTGATCCCCGGTACATTGTTGAGTGTGGTCCCCGTGTTGCAGAGAGCCACGCCTTGACCGCGTGGCTTTTCTGTTTGCTGCCCTGAAATGCGAATTGCGTGGGTATTGCGTCTTCGATTGCGTGGCCACTCTTGGGGCATGACTTCTGCCCATTTACGACCGTGTCTCGCGCGGTCGCTTTTACGCGGCCTTCGCGGCCTTTCTACTCTCGTATTGCCGAGCCTTTCGCTCGCGCTCGCAATGGCTGCACGTGCGCGCGAATCCGGTCGGCGATCTTTTTTCCTTCCGTGAGCGCCAGTCGCCAGGCCCTGTCGAATGCCCATTGCGGCACCTAGAAAAATCGCGGCGTCTGCACTGACGATCCTTCGCAATCATGTCGTCAGTGTTGTCCTGAAGGGTCCCCAGAAAGAGATGCGCTGGAGCGACGCAACCAGGCGTGTCGCATTTGTGCAAAACGAAAAGCGTGTCTGGTACTTCACCGAGATGCAGTGCATACGAGATGCGGTGCGTCAAAAACTGCCGTTTATGAAAGCGTACTTGGCCATAGCCACTCGTTTGTTTGTGCCCGACCCAAAGCCAGCAACCATTTTCTTGAACGCTGACCTTCGCCTTGAATCGTTCGACAAAGTCGGGCGTAAACATGTCACCTCTCATGCTGCCGCTTCCTGCTTCTGCGAAAGCTTCGCGAACACTCGGTCAACGGGGCGGCCAATCGCATCGGCGATCGCCTGCTCAACGCGTGGCGAACGTCGTTCACCCGACACTACTTGGCCGACATGCTGCGAACTCAGGCCCAGTTCACGCGCGAGAGCGGAGACGGTAACCCGCTTCCTCACCATCGCTGCCTTCCGGTCCAATGAATTCATCGCCATACTGTGCGGTTGCTGGTTCACGGTGACTGCCAACCGTTCAGGTGAACGGCGACACAGGGCAGAATAGGTCATGATCACTCACTCGTCAAGCCATTTGATGGAAATTGACCTACAGATTGCAAAACGCCGCCTGCAAGCAGCTGCAGTGCGGCGATCTGGGCGACAGGTGGCGCTTGCCGCTGGCGTGTCACAATCGGTCCTCTCGGCATTTCTCCGAGGAGAAACCGAGCCAATCGGCAACAACCGACTGTATTTGTTGAATTACGCCGAAGGCCTCGACGACACGGGCAGGCTAACGGTTCAAGATCTAGATACCGGGCGAGTCACGGCGATAGATGAGGAGGGCAATGAGGCGGCAGCTATCATCATCGGTCAAGATGGGCCACCTCGAGTCGACGGCGCGGCGGAAGCTCGCGGCGTCAGATACGCTGCCGAGGCGATGGCCGAAACTCTGCATCGGCTGTTGCGCGAGGCGCGAGAAGCCGACGAGCGGGAGCGCGCGGCTTATGCTGCGCATTTAGCAGAGGATCGCGAGGCAACGAGAGCGCGCATGTTTGAAAACGCTGCGGCAATTGACGCCGCCGAAAAAGCGGCAGCGCAAAATCCTACGCGATCTTCCGCAGAAGGATGAGATCGCGTTCGCACATTGGTTCGAGCGCTCCCTCTTCGCACCATTGGTCGAGCAAGCTTGGCGCGCGCCCGATCGGGCAGAACGCACGCTGCAATAGCCGGCTCCCGTCATGGGTAAACACCCACAACGTGTACGTGTCGTGCGCGATCCACCACGACAGCAGATTGCCGGGTTTTGCGTGGACAATGCCAATGATTGGCGTCAAAACAACAAACGCCATCGTCGGCTCATGGTCGGGAATTCCAACTGGGAGCATTGCAGGAAGGGCAGGACTTTGGCAGTAGACGAGCCAATCGGCGGCACATCGGCATCTGGAAAATACTCGCGGTGATCTTGACGGCAACGTCGCAATTCGTTGGCAAACTCTAGCGTACGAGAACAATGCACAGCGTGAAACGTGGAACAGTGGTAGTGGGTTCGTTGCTTGCTCTTGCTTGTGTGCCGCCGAATATACCGCCCGCCCCGGCGGCGGTACGATCCGCCACCCCTGTGGCCGCGAGCTTCGACAAAACATGGGAAGTGGTTGTGAGTTATTTCGCGGACAAAAACATTCCCATCAAAACAATTGAGAAGGCGTCTGGCATCATTGTCGCAGAGCCAGCAATCGCGAATGTCATGAACCGCCCACCTGCGCCGCTGCTCAAAAACGGGAAGCCTGATCCGTACGCGAAAGCCGGCCCGCCAATCTACGCGGACTGCGGGACACATTCTGCGTACTCCGCGACGGATCCCACGTCGGCGGTCTACAACATCCGAGTACTCGGCGATGCATCGAAGGCGAGCGTGCAAGTCAACGTGCGGTATGCGCACTTTGACGCAGCGACAAAATTCGGCCCGGGCGCTGCGACGGATTGCAGCTCGACCGGTAAATGGGAATCGGAAATTGAGGCGTACATCAAGCAGCATGCAGAAGGTGCGCAGTGACGCCTCCCGGACCACTCAATAGCCTCAGCACGCGCCTCTTCCCCGGATTCTTCGCTGGCAAGATGCTCGTGCAGGAATCGCAAGCAGAGACGTGGCAGAACATACGCGCTGCAACGAACCCTGACGGATCTCCTCTGTCTGAGGCCGATCGCGCCTTACTGCAATTGGACGATTTCGAGCAACGCATGCGCCAGTTCATTCGCGGTGCCGTGCTCTGGGCAACGATTGGTCTCCCCATGCTCGTCGGCGGTCTCATTCTGGTCATTGTGTTCGCACGTCTCGTGATGTCTAGTCCTTACTAACTCTTTGCAATTCCACCAATGCTCAAAAAACTGTTGTGCGCCGCCGCACTGTTGTTGCCAATGACGGGGTCTGCGCAAACCTTGCTGCAAAATGAATCAACGACGTTGTATTCGTTGCGCACGTATTTGACGCAACAAAGCGCGACGCAGTATTTGTGGCGCGTGGAGTTTCGGAATGAAGAACTCTACGATCCGAACGTGATTTACGGGATCACGGAAGTGACGATGCAGGGCATTCCGTGTTGCGGTCCACCTGCGTTTACGACGAGTCGCCATTTCGAAGATGGACCCGTTGGGCACAACCTCGTTGCACCGACGACTCGCCTCGATCCCGCGCATCCGAACGATGTGTTTATCCCGTACGACGGCGGGTTCCAGGACGCGGGCATTAATCTGAACGGCGTCGCGCAAGCCGGTATTGAATCGACGAGCCCCTTTGCCGGCTTTGGCGTACTGGGGTGCACGGCGCCGGTCTCGTGGAACTACTCCCAGATCCTGTACTCGGGCGACACGTGCGCGGCGGCGGGCTTTACGGGGTGGATGGCGTATGACTTCACCATCACGTTCGCACAGCCGACGGTGTACACGGGCGCCGGGCTCTCATCGCAACTGCAGGTGACGCCGTATCGCACCTCCGCATTGACGCAGACGTTTGCGGTTGTGCCCGAACCCGCGACCTATGCGCTCCTGGGTTTCGGATTGTTGGTGGTGGGCGTGGTAAGGAGGAAACGGGGGTAATGGAATCGCCGAAGGAGAAGCATCAGTTCACGCGAGATGGCGTGCACTATTTCTGTCATTCGCGCTCTGGCGGCGTAAGTGCCGGAGGCGACGCAATGCCAATGGTCAGCATGTGGTTCGCGATCCGCAATCGTGCGCTTGAGACGGAGCGCTATGTATGCGACTGCACGTTCGACGAATTCAACTCTGCTGCAACGACCTCGCGTTTCGAGGACACTGTCGTGCGCGAAATGTCGCGGCAACTTGGCGCTCCCACCTAATGCGCCACACATTAGACCTCAACGACAACCTCCCACCCATCACCTGCCGCGACGAACTGCAGGCCCGCACCTTCGCACGCCTGTATCACGCGTGGTTGCAGCAGCCGACGGGGAATCATGCGGAGGAGTTGGCAAAGTTGCGGGGGATCTTTGAAACGTTGGCCCTGCGCCCCGCAGCTACCTCATGAGCGAACTCACGAGCGTCTCCGAGCAGTTCACCGTCCTCGGCCCACCGAAAACGAGCCCACACAACGTGACCGGTCCGATGCAAATCGCGAGCATTCCGCTCAAGTGTGCGTGCACCGCGTTGTTTACCGCGACGCGGCTCGATGGCAAGGCGCGGTGGTTTGCGAAGGGCCCGTACATTCGCGTGGCGTGTCCGGAGTGTGGAGCAGTGGACAAACTGTCACGGGCGAAATTGCGGGCGATGGTGGCGGCGTGAAGTACGAGGACGTGGCAGTCGGCATGCAAGTGCGCTACGTGCACACGGGTCGTATCATGACCGTCGTGGCGTTGCAGCCCGCGGAACAACTCGCGGTGTGTGAGTTTGTGCATGAAACGAACGGCGTGATGCGCGGGGCTATGCCGCCGATGTATTTGGAAGTGGTGGGTGTAGTGGCTGACGATTTTTGAGACGCGAGCGCACTGCTACAGATTGTAGCGTTGCCTACTTCGGCTAATCCAAACTACTTACAGCGCTAGCAAGTTCACCATGTACGAATTGCTCAATGCAAATTACGCGTCGTTTCAAGTACAAAAGCGCCAAGGTTGTTCCAGTGCCGCGCCTGCACGTCGAGCTCCAGGGTATCGTGCGTGCGAAGCTTCATACAGACTCAAACGCATGGGATGATCGTGCAATCAACGACAAATTTGATAGCGAAGTCAGCTATGTGCTAAACGAACAACTTGAAACCGATCAAATGTTGTTTGGCAGATTACTTAGTTTCCGCCGTGGCCACGCACAGGAAATTTGTCGACTGACTTTAGGTACGAACACAATGCCGATCGAAACCAGAGTTGCTGAACGTCCTGAGATGGCATTTGTGCAGAGTCAATTATATTTTGGACTCCAAGGAAATCATGTAATCCTTATGCACTCGCACGACCAGCGACCTGAGACGTTCGAGTGGTGGTTGAATGAATGGCTCAGCAACGAATTGGGCGAGGCTCGAATCCATCTCGGCGATATCATTCCTTTGACCACGCGTGACGTACTCCGAGAAGCGCGGAGCATCAAGGTTGAACCGATCGCCACCTATCAAGGAGCGGTGCGTTTCGACGTCACGCAGCCGCGTGTATGGCGGTCTGTGCGAGCAAAACTCGCTCAAGTTCTGGATAAATTGTCGCCGGGTAGCTCGCCGCCTCCTCGTGCGTTCCGTCGGCTAGCGACCACCGCGTTGGATCTCATTGCGACGGGCGTTGCTGAACAGATAGAGACGCGACGGTACGAGACAGCAGACCGATTGCTACGTCCGTTGGCACAATTCGTGCACAATTCGAGGGGTATGGACTTTCGCATTCGCTATGACGACCGCCACGTAATCGAGGGAAAGGACCTGAAATTGAGCGCCGTCTTGTCCTTAGATTGCGATCGGGGTTGCTTGACGCTCGAAGAGGTTGCTACAAAGATGGCCACGTGGCTAAGCCGGCTGCGCAGCACGCGCCAAATCTCTTACGGTCCACGATAAGGTGAGCTCTATGCCCCGTGTGCGATACTATCTGCTAGGCCCTGTGCTTATGGGAATCCTGGTTAGCGCCATCGTTTGGCAATTCTTTCGCCACGTCCCATTTCCTAAGCCTGCCGAAATCGTCTCACTGGCATCTGTACTCTATGGAGCCGTGGGCGTTTGCGGAGGTGCGATTTGGCATTACGGCTGGAAAGTGTTTGATAAATTTGAGAAGGTTGTCGTCTCCGACCAAGACTTCTCCGACGACTGGCAGAACCAAAATTTCGTACGGCTACGTCATTGGAAGGGAATAATTCGAGCAGAAACGATGTTCGTCGCGGTTCTTGGTGTGGTTGGACTTGGCAGCCTTTCCGCAATCCTGAGCGGCCTCGTCAGAGTGCATCCGGGGGTGCTCACTGGCATCGCTGTTGGGCTATTGACAATTGAATTTCTTATCGGTTTGAACTACCTCAGACTGATCGCGACGTTGCAATTTTTTGAAAATGAAATGACTGTTGCAAAGCAAGTCGCTGCAGCACGTCTAGCCGACGAGTCGGCACACATCAAATTGCTTGCGGAGATCGCAAGACAAACGAAGCAGAAGAGCCAGCCAGCGATAACTGTGCCGTCCAGGCTGCTTGTCCCGGGGGCAAGCCGCGCATTCCCAGAATGAGCGACCTGTGACGTCTCACGCTCCCCGGGCATGAATGCTGGCAACGCCACCTCCGCGGGTGGCGTTGTTGTTGTGGTTGCGAAGACTGTTGCAGCTTCGCGTGCGTGGTTGCAAATTTTGCGGCCATGAGCGTTCAACAATCGCCTAAGTCGGGAATCGATGCGCCCTAAAACGTTTCCTTGGTGGAGTGTTGTAGGGAGAAAATGCTATGCGGTCTGAAGACGTGAAGCTTGGCGCGTACGTCTACGGCACCGACGACACAACGCCGTGGATCGTGAAGTCTTTCGAAGCAGACACGCGCATTGTTACGCTGGAGCGCCAAGGTTCATTGGGTTGGGTGAATCATTGGGTGACGACAGCTGATCGGCTGGAACTGACAGCGGGCGGCAGCGAAACCCATGGTTGATGATTCGGCCAGTGAGCCGATTGCGTGCCCATTGTGCGGTGCTAACGCTCGCAAAGCGCTGCGGGGAGATGCTTTCCCAAGTCAGTTCACTGTCGATTGCGACACCTGTGTTCGTTATTACATGCACGCGCGGTGGTTTGTATACCTCGCGCGTCATGATGTGCCCAGGCTTCGAGTTGCGTACCACAATTTGATTCTCGCGCTCCGTTCCGAGGGCGTTACCTATGCAATAAATGAACCGACGCCCGCCCAAGTGCAATCGAGAGACGCGCACGCACGTGCGGTTGAAACGGCACGAAACACGGTTGTTGACCCAGTGCTATTCCAAGATTAGGCGGGGTCCAGCACTATGCCGATCACCATTCCAAACACGACACACTGCATCACCTGCGAAGCATTGGCTGATCTGGATATGGAGCCCGGTACGCTCAATCGGGAAGTGCGATGCGGCACGTGTGGGAATTACGGGTGCAGTCAAGCGTTTGTGGAGGATTGGCCGAGCGCGGATCCGGCCCGCCGGCAGGCCATCCAGCATTATCTCCAAACCCGAACGGACAAGGCTGCGTTTGTTCAACTGCACTCGGAAGCCCTGCGGTAGCGCCGATTAGTGTCACGTTTTACGGACATGCGCGTCGGTATTTATACGGAACGGAGCACTTGCTATTGCCGTATTAGATTCAAGTCATACGTCACACGCGCGTCACACGCGCGTTGAACACAAGGAGCATTATGGGTAAAGACACATTCCAGCTATTCCGCAAACTGCCGTCCGTCGGCGAGGGGATGGCGCGCGTTCTTAATATTGCAGGCACAGCGGTCGACGACGGATATATCATCAGTGACACTGTAGACCAAGCGGATTCGCGTGCGATTGGGAGTGACTGGTCCGCCGTAATGGGAGATATGCGCCACGTTGCCGGGTCGCTTGGGAAGCCGAAGAAAAGCTAGTCGGGCCAACAAAAAGAAACAGGTCGCAAGAGTGACGGCAATCGTACCGCGCCCAGCGCCTGCGCCTGTTGCCGCAGCCCGTAACGACGCCCGCGCAGTGGACACTGTTTCTCGTCCCACGCGGGTCACGACGAGCGAATTTCGGAGCATAACCTACAGCGGCTCTGTACCACATCCGATTATCGCCCAAGGCTGGGAGGATGTCGTTCCTGGTGCAGCACGCACGCTACTCGATCAGGCCGACAAACAGGCCAAGCATCGACGGTTCATCGAAACTACTGTCGTGATCGGAAGAACTCTGAGTCAAAATCTTGGTACTGTGGGGAGCGTCGGCGTGACCCTCTACGCCCTGTATTTGGGCGCCGGGCTCGTGCGCGATAACAAAGATATCTATGGATTGGCCGCGATGCTGACACCGATCGCTGCCTTGGTATGGGCGTTTAGGCGAAGCACGAAGTCAGCTGACAAGTAGTCTGGGGCGCTAAGCGCCCGCGCCGTCACTGGCTGCGGGCGACTTTTCATTTTAGCAGTAGTCTAAAAACCGCCGACTAACGTGAACGCATTACGAAACCGTCCAACGGATTTCGCAGCTAAGATCGACGTGAGCGTGCGAACGGAACGGTGCGGAGGCCGTAGTAACTATCAGTCGAAGCTCACCGCTTCGGTTGACTTTCGTATGCGCTCGCCAGTAAGCATCAACGACGATATTGCAAGCCAGGGTTTCTTGGAATGCAGTGAACTCTGCCACCTCGGTGTGGGCTGTCCAAAAGACAGCCCACACCGAGGTGGCAGACTTATTTGAGTTGCGTCACCTGTTTCGCCATCACCCGAACATTTACGTTGGGGTCCTTCAATAACGAGACTGCAGTACTCCGAATCGCTTGGACATCCGACGCCGTAAGGTTTTGAACGCGTCGAACATACCCAAGTGGTCGATGTCGGCTCAGCCCGACGAGAAAACCCGTCGAGGAGGATTCATCCTTGTAGACGGACGGGGCAGTGCTTGAATCGATATAGGTGCCCAAAACCGCCAGCGCGGCCAGACGTAACGCGAGGAATTTAGACGGATCCAACGCGATACGTTGCAGCGGAGCCACCAGTTTTGTGTCAACAATTTCCACGCTAGACGCGATAAGCGCGTAGAACGTCGCCTCGTCCTGTGGATCACTGCGCCACGCACCCACTAACCCATCGGGACCAGTCACATCACACGAAGACAAACTGAACACTCCGCGGACTCGCGTGCGCTTATCGGCACTCGCAGCGCCCTTTGCGTCAGAGGCGCATCGTGTTCGCACCTCGGTGTCTGTGCGCTCAGAACGCAATGACTGAGCGTTCATTCTCACAAATGGCGCCAGAACGATGATGCTTGCGCAGCTCAACAAGCTAAGGAATTTTGTCATGGGCGGAAAAGGTCGAGGGGGCACGGGTAGGCAGAATCAGGATCTGCGGCCAGCGATGCCGAGTAAGCGGTGTTGAAAAACGCAAGCGTACTCTCGAGATACATGGATGTTAGGGGGCCTGCTGCGACGAATTGCTCCATTTCTTGTCGTGCACTCGTCGAGTTGGCGTTCACGCTCGCGCGGAACAGATTCGTGTGCGAACCTGATTGAAACGACGTCCCCTCGTGATTTTGAACTTTTGTCACGAGTCCACCTGAGATATACGAAGCGCTACAATGCGAACCTATTGTAGAATTAATGTAGCGCTTGATGAAGGTGGAATCTCCCGAACTCGTGGGCTGCATTGCAGGATAGTTGACGAAGACGTTCAAATTCAATGACGCATTCGCGGTCAAGTAGCTATACCCGTCGTTCGGCCCGCCCGACACTGTCGAACTAATTGAACTGATGCTCGAAATGTGCGGGTCGGTATTTCCAAGCTGATGTTCATTGGCTGGGTCTGCCGAGAACAAGTCGGCGACCTGGCTGATCGTTACCGCGAGCGAGCCAGTAGTTGTCCAAGTACTTCGCGGCTCTACCGATACGTAAACAGAATCTTGGAAGGTTCCCCCGTTGATGGTAGCGGCCGCTGATACATACCCCGAAGTGACCATTCTTCCCTTCCAATAGGTATTGGTAGTGTAAGAACTGTTCGCATCAACGATCGGGCTGGTTGGATGAAATTGCCAATACTGCATCGTAATTACTTGCGAACTAGGATTCACTTCTGCGTCACAGTCAATACTGTCACCGCGGGTGAGTGACGAATGATCGCACTCAACGAAGAAGTGGAGAGTGTCCTCGCAGATTGACGTGCGACGGCGCAACTGCTCGCCTTGACCGCCACCAGTGCTATCTCCACCACCGCCAGGATTCCCCGCACAACCGGTTCCGCCATAGCCAGTATCCGGGTAGTAGTAATCCGCGGTTCCGTCCCCGTTGTCTACGAAGCTCGACCCGTCGTCACATTCGTAACCATCTCCTTCAAGCTTCTTGGTCTGCCCACCGAACGGAATTGCATTAATCGCTTGCGAGTTAGCGCTTTGCCGAATCGGGCGCGCTTGAAAAACGAGGTCGCATCGCGTCCCGTCGCACCAGTATGTCGCTGTTCCGCCGCCTTGACCCCAACACACTGTGCCGTAACCAATGATTGACACAGGAGATCCCTTGTTGAGCGTTCCCGCATTCGGTAAAGGCGCGGCGTATACAGCCGATACCACCGCCTTCACACTGTTGCCGGCTCGCGTCACGCACTGCGCGTCATCTGTTTGCTTGCCGCGCGCGTCGAATTTCATGACATGCACGACCTCCAGTAGTGTATCAGTCTTTTCATATGCAACATTAATCGGGGAACGCTTAGTGTTCCAATATTGAAAGTTCCCCGCTAAGTCACGAACCGCCGGACCAACGTCGCACACATTCAGATTTGCACTCGTCGCATCAATTCTACTCTTACCTTGTATAGTAACTTTGGATGAATCACGTACCACTGGCGACGCAAATCGCGCGTCAAACGGCGCGGTAACCGTGTCCTTGTTGCATGCTGCCAACGCTGAACACCACAAGATTGCAATTACAGCATTCCCCCATCGTCGCATCATCGCTCCGTTTTTGTTGGTGGACTACAAATCAACACAATTTGCGCGTCAGCTCGATTATTCATCTCATGCGCTGGCCAAACATGGAGATCCGGTGAAAAAAGTCAATAGATTTTTCCACCACAATATGAGACTATCGATATAGAAGTAAGTTGACGATATCACTCCGTACCTGCAGCTGGGAGTTAATACCGGTCGCCTTCAATTTGCGAGCGCTACTCCGATGTGGTTTTGTGGTATGCAATAAACGGACTGAAAGCGCCAAGTCGTTAATGCGGTTGTAATGTCCTTGCTCAACATCAAAAGCAGACGGCAGCGCGGCGGTTTCGAAAACATTGCGAAGCAATCGAGCGACGGGATACGGGGGCTGCACGACGCACAGCTGCAGATCGAACCGTTGTACGTCGAGAGATCGAATCATTCCATTTGTAGTTCGCGCTGGAGACATAGTTTCCAGCAACAAGCAGCATTAGACGAAGTGATATCTGTAGCGCGGCCTCAACGCCATGGAACGCGTTTGCGTACGTCAAAAACGCTCTGCTGACGCCAATTAGTCCTTCGCGGAAGCACTAATTATGAACGTCCCGACCCTCGCGCCGCATGCAATTGGCGCCTTAACAAACTACCGCGGCGCGTCGCGCGCCGGCCGACAGTGAATCAGTCGAGTTCGCACTAATTCAACTCGCCCAGAAACCCGTCGACCGCTGGACCGCCACTCGGTTCCCAGATCTCCTCATACACCTGGGCTCCGGCCACCGGCGTGGGCAGCACAACCAATTCAGTGGCCACGTCAATCGATGGTGCGACGGGTGTGAGGCGCAGCCCTGCGATGCGCTCAATGCATTCGCGCGCTGAGGCAACGAGCGTGGCACCTTCGCGCTGCAAGTAATTGCCGGTAAAGAATCGCGTCGCAATGTCAATCAGTTGGCGCTCGAGTTCGTGAATCGGCGCGATGTTCGGCGTGTCGGGAGCAGTCATCACGAAGGCAACTCAAGCGACACGAGGCGCGCCATGCCGTGCCTTGGCGTCCGTCATGTTCACAACGTGACGCGCCCATGCGCGCGCAATGGGGATCCCCGCCGAAAGTTCGCCCGCGATAGTGACTTGACTGAGCTTTCTGTTAACTCAGGGGCGACCCAATAGTGACACGCACGCGCGGCAGAGCCTCTGCTCAGATGTCGCCAGAGGCGATGTTGCGCGCGGACCCGCAATGCTTCGGCGTCTTCAAGCGCGGATCAGTGGCGAGTAGGATATACATCTCTCCATCACGACGCGACTACTCATGAGCGATTCCGCGGCCCGCTTCCTACTCCAGCTCTCGCGCACCATGCGTACCGCGGCGATGGAGCGCAACGTCGCGTCGCTCGTGGAAATTGCCCCCGGGGATGCGTCGCAAACGTTCCCACTCGCAGTTCTTATCAGCTGGAACGGCGCCGACCGGTGGGCAATGCACTTAGGTGCGGAAACGATCAACGGTGAGACTTTCGCGCTCGTGGAGGCAGGTTGGGGCCTCGCAGACGACTTACACCCCGTTAGCGAGACCGTCGAGCGCTGTAGTCCGGGCTCCGTGTTGTTGCGGTACTACGCGGGCCTGGGGCTTCTTGAGGGATGGCGGAGTGCTGAGATGCGTCTGCGCCCGCCTGCGCGGGCCGATTGATATGACGATGACGCGGAACGCGACGGGGTCGGCGCTGTTGCTCTCGTCGTAATGAGCGCGGCGCTCTTCTTCCGTGATGCAGCGGGTGTGTGGCGGCATGTCCGCCCTCCCCGCATCTGAGACGTCGCGCCCGACATTCGAAACCGTTACTGCACCATTACAAGTGCCCAATTCGGCAGAATTGCGTACAAGCCGGGAACGCGTCCGACCGACGCTTAGGAGACTGTGCGCCAACCGACTCCTCTCCTCTGACTCTCCAATGGTTGTCTCAAATTCGCCGCCCTCGCCAAGTCGTCGCGCCATCGATCGCTATCGCTCGTTGCGCCACAGCGTTCAGCGCGATTTGATTGTCGCCGGCGCCTTCGCCGTGCTTTTTACGGCGATGGCCGTGCACGAAAATGCGATGGAGCGGGTGATTATTTGGTCATCGATTCACACCGAGTGGTTGCTTGATGAAATGTTCAGTGCGTTCGTCATCACGGGGCTGGCTATCGCCGTATTCGCGGTGCGTCGTTGGCGTGAATTGCAAGTTGAAGTGGCGGAGCGCATGCAAGCGGAAGCCGCGCTCCGCGCATCAGAAGAGCGCTTAGAAGAGATGTTTGCCTCCAGTCCTCTGCCAATTTTTGTTGTCGCGGCGGATGATAAACGATTGCTCGCCTGCAATGCGGAGTTCGAAAATGTGACAGGCTACGCCAGCGCCGATGTGTTGGGCCGTACCGCTCGCGCGATGGGCTTGTGGACGCAAACTGACGTGGTTGACCAATTGCTGGACCGCGGGATGCGCGGCGAACGCGTCCGCAACGAGATGGTGGAATTCCGTACGCGCTCGGGGGAAGCGCGGCCAGCCTTATGTTCGGCTACGCCAATTCCGTACGATTCGGAGCGCGCGCTCCTCGTCGCCCTGAACGATGTGTCGGAGAGGCGCGCCCTCGAGCAGCAGTTGGAATTTCAGGCATTTCACGACTCACTCACGGGATTGGCGAACCGCGCGCTCTTTCGCATGCGTCTGGAGCATGCGTTGGTGCGCGGCCGGCGCCACGCGATTAGGCCGATGGTGCTTTTTCTGGATCTCGACGACTTCAAGCGTGTCAATGATTCGCTCGGACATGCCGTCGGTGACGCGCTGTTGATGGCGGTCGCCAAGCGGCTCTGCCTGTGTGTGCGCGCAGACGACACCTGCGCGCGGCTAGGCGGCGATGAGTTTGCCATCCTGGTTGAAGACAGCGCGGCGGGTGACGACGGCACCGCGCTCGCTGAACGGATACTGACGGCGCTTCGCGAGCCATTCGATTTAGAAGGTGGGTCCGCGCACGTTGGCATCAGCATCGGGATCGCGTTTGCCGAAAGCGAGGACACTGCGGAGACATTACTGCGAAATGCGGATCTCGCGATGTATATCTCGAAGACGGGCGGCAAGAGCCGTATGACGGTATACTCCGCCGCCATGCACGAGGAAGTCGCGGATCGGTTGCGGCTCGAAATTGACCTGCAAGTTGCGCTGGCTCGGGGACAGCTGCAGGTGTATTACCAGCCCATCGTGTCCATTGACACAGGCGCCGTGTTGTCGATGGAGGCGCTTGTCCGTTGGGATCATCCCACGCGTGGCACCTTGTCACCGCTCCTGTTTATTCCGATTGCGGAATCGTCCGGTCTGATGGTCGAAATTGGTCAATGGATTCTGCAAGAGGCCTGCACCGCCACGGCCGACTTGCAGCGACGGTTCCCGCGCACCCCGGCCATTTCCGTCTCGGTCAACTTGAGCGGGCGCCAGATCAATGATACCAACTGTGTGCGGATCGTTGAGGATGCACTGACAGTCTCGCAACTACCACCCGAGAGCCTGATTCTCGAGATTACCGAGAGCGTGTTGGTACAGCACGTGGTCGAAGTGGTTGAGCGTTTGTGGACACTGAAGCGCTTGGGCGTGCGGTTAGCCATCGATGATTTCGGAACCGGCTATTCGTCACTCTCTTATTTGCAACGGTTCCCCGTCGATATTCTCAAAATCGACAAATCGTTCGTGGATCGGTTGGGCAACGGCGATGACGAGTCGCCGCTCGCACGTGCGGTCGTAGCGCTCGGGAGTTCCGTAAGTCTCCTAACCGTCGCCGAAGGCATTGAGACAGAGGCACAGTGGGAACGACTGCGCGAGCTCGGATGTGAGCGAGGGCAAGGCTATCTCTTCGCGAAGCCTGGGGCGATGTCGGCAATCGACGCCATCCTCACGGCCGAAAGCATGGATAGCACGCTCGTGTCCGTGTGCGCGGAGGTCGGCATATGATGCGCGTCGCATGGCGTTCCCTGGCGCTCTTGTCATTGAGCGTGTCCGTCTTCGCGGCGTGTACACACGTCGTTGCCGATGCCACCACACCGACGGCCACGATCGAACCATGGTTCTATGGCTCATGGGATGCCGTCTCCGTTGACGGCGTCGCCACCCCGGCGCGCATCGGCGCGACGACGTATTCTGATTTTGCCTTGACGAGCAGCGCGAGCCTGAGCGCGATCACGATTACCCAAACGAACGGCCCCACCGCACCCGGGCTCGTCACGTGCTTAATCCGCGTGCAGACGGATGCGACCGTAAACACCCTCACCACGTCCTACGCCGCGGCTATGGGCGGCAGCTGCCCGCCTCGGTACGGCGCGCACGTGTTCGTACAAGTTGACGACGACGATGTCATGGTGACCGAGTGGGAAGGTCATATCGTGGTACTCGTGCGACACTAGTGCCGAACGCGTCACGCACAGACGATGTGTGCCGATCTATAGCCCATCAGTTCCGCGTGCAGCGTCGTTGGCGCATGCATCCAATCACGGCTGGCTATCGTATCCTTTCTCCCATACTGGAAGAATCTTGCAAATGGATGCCATATGCTGCCCGCACCGCTACGCGTAGGCGACTTGGTGTATCACCTCTTAGGAGGACCGGTCCTCCTCATTTACGAAATTGCCGATGAGACGGCGAGTTGCACGTGGTCTGTGGACGGGGTTCGCACGTCGCACAAATTTCTGTTGCGCGAGTTGAGCCGGGCGCGTGCAGACGAGTAGGCGAAGGGAAGGAAGCGCTATGATTAGGGGTCGGGGCGTAGATCATGCTGCACTGTAATGTTGGACCGTACCCTGCTTCCTGTAACTCTTTCGCGAGGGGCAGCGGCATGACCTCGTACACAACGCCGAGCCGCTCGCCCACCGGGCGCTGTGTCCGTATGCAGTGTTCCTACAGCGCCCGCACCATCACCGCTGTTCGATGACGCGCGCGGCCGAACAGGCCGATGAATCCGAATTGAATCTTCACGCGGGTGTGGAGGCGGCGTCGAGAATCGCGAGGTGTGTGCGAGCGGAGACGGTCACTGTAGTTTCTCCACCCACCGTAACAGCCGATCCTTGTCCGTGAGATCGCGATGTTTCTGCACGTTCAACCAGCCCTCTCGGTCGTCTTCCGTATTCGCGTTGTGCACGTCGGGATCTGTTGTGTTGCCGTCGTCGCACAACACGCGCAGCGGGTGCGTGGGATCGATGCCGACGATGAACCCGCAGTGCGCCCACCGTTTGAGTTTTGGAAACCAGATCGCATGTACATCGCCGACGCGTGGCAGTCCGTCACCTGTTGTGCTGGGGATGTAGTTGCAGTGCTGCCGCGCGGCCCAATTCACGAGGTCCATAACGGCGCCACTCAAGGGCATCGGCCAGCGTTCGTCGAGCGCAATCACGCCAACGTCTGCCACACGTGAGGCACACCATGCGTCTCCGCGTTTGTTGCCAGTCCGACGTTGCACACGTTCCACGTACGGGCCAGCATTCGGCCCGCCGATTTCTCCGGCACCGATCGACCCCGCGGACACTTTCAGGATGAGGTCTGTTTCGGAGATGATCAACTTGGGTCGATCCCCGCGCTAACATCGCGTGCTGCAAGTTTTGCTTTGTACATCTCAGTCAGATCGGCTTTCGCTTCCACGTTCAGTTGAGAATTCACCGCGCCAGTGCCGGACAACGAGACGCTCGTTTCCATGCGCGCGATGTAAGCCATCACGGCTTTCAATCCGAAACCGCAGATGCCGACGAAAATGCCGAATGCCAGCAGCCACGGTGATGGCGTGAGCGCACGCACAACGCACACCGTGAACGTGGCGAGCAGCACGAGCGTGCAGAATTTGTTAAACGACAAGTCGCCGCCATCGTCAGACAACCCGAACAATTTGAGGGTGTGACGCACTTGCCGTCCGAGCCACGTGCCGTGCGTTCGGGTGCTCATACCTTCGCCTTCCATTGTTTCCAGAAGTAGCGGAGCGCAAGGAACGAGACCTCACGCCGAAACGTACCAACGCCTTCACAGCGTAATGCTTCCCGATGCCGAATCGCGCAGTCGATCGACGACAACTCTGGTTGATCGCACAGGTAGTCGTGAAATATGCCGGGGCGAATGAGCTTGCCTGAATAATTGCTGCCGATAAACGCCCAACTCCACACCGGATTGGATTCGCCGTCGGAGACATAGCCGATGGGTACGGTCCAGGTGCGTGGTGTCGGGCCCATTGCATCGACGACAATCATCGCTTCGCACAACTGAATGCGACCACGGCCTGCGCGCCGAAACGATGGGTCGGTCGTGAATGTGATCCTAGGCGTCGGAATGTTCGCGACGGGGGGTAGCATGAGTGCGGCGGTCATGCTGCCTCCGGTAAATCGCTCGCGCGCTGATGCGCGTGCACTGTGGCACTTGGTATCTCAAAAATCCGTGCGGACCACGCATAGATGCGGCCGTTGTCATCGCGGAGCGGGTAGCCGAAATGCTTGACGGGCTTCCGGTCCGTAGTGCCGATGGGAATCAGCGGATAATCGTATTGAAACGTGGTACCGTTCTTGATTGCCTCGTCAGCACGCCGAATGCATTCGGTTTGGTATTCAGGTGTCACAGTCTCTAACCACCCGCGATGCGCGGCCTTTTCGGCGGTGAGACCCGTGAGGCGATAATACGAATCAGAGACCCGCACTTCGTTCTGGGCAATCTCGCCATCCACGACGAGCGTCTGAATCGTGGCGACAGGCGTCGTGGCGAGCTGCTGTTCGGTTGCGAGCATTAACTTGTCGTTCAGGCGCTGGAGATGCTCGGCCAGGGTTCCGGTCCCGTTCAAATACAAGGACGCGTGGAGCTCGCGCATTTGCATGCGCACGTTGCGCACGTCATGCGTGAGCGCTTTCACGCCATCATTGATTTGCGTGCGCTCGTCGTCGGCTTGCTGTTGTTTGGCAGCGAGACGTTCGGCCTCTTCTTCTTTGGCTTTCGCTTCGGCCTCGCGCCGTTCCACCGCGAGCTTTTCAAACGTTTCCGCTTTCTTGCTCGCGAAGCCGACGACCACAAACAACGGAGCGACGCTCTTCAGCGCCCATCCCCAAATCTCCGGCCACGTCGTGGCGTGCCGTTCCACGGCGAACGCGCCAAGCATGAGGCCGAGCGCGATGACCAGCGCCAGCACGACGAACATACGACTGCGAGAACGCGCCCATTCCATCATCTACAAATCCTCCACGATCTCGAGCGACGTCGCGAGATACATCGACGAACTCCACTTCACGCCGGTCGTTGCTTGCAGCCGTCCGAGGAACGCGCGCTGCCAGCCGAGGCGCGGATCGTCGTTCTGATCAAAGATGAAAAAGAATTGATCGGTCATCCCAACGTCTGCCTGAAACCGGAAACTTTGCAGAAACGCGTCGAGCTCCGTCTGCATGTCGACCGTGAACGGAAACGAGCGCCATTTCGGCCGTTTGAATTTCTTCGTGGTGTTGCCGTCGGTCAGCACGACATCACTGTTCTCATTGATCTTCACTTCGGCACCGACGCTGATGCCGTTGCTGAAGATCAACGCCGCCGCAAACTGCGCGCGACTGATGTCGAGATACCCATTCGCATTGCCGCTGTCGCGCCATTCGATTTTCGCGTGCGAGGCTTGGACCGGTGTATCGAGCACGTGATAGTGCGGCACGCTGAATGCGCGCGCGTCTTCGGGATCGAGGCCGAGCGGCCACGTGCGGCGCCAACCGGAGCGGTAGACCGGTGTGTCGCTGTCCAGGCCTGCGTCGCTGAGTGAGTACGTCACGCGATACTGCGCATTCATCGTGCAGGTCGCGCGCGGCACGGAGCACCCATTCACCGAGCGCACTTTGCCGAACGCGCAGCGCGCTTGGGTGCTGGCGAGTGCCAAATCCGTCGTGCGCGCGACGTTTTCCAACTCTTGCGTCGTGAGATTGCTGACGGGCAACGTGGCGACGAACGAGCCCCCATACCACGTCGCGCCCGGCATATCCGACCACGCGGGCGCGAGAATGACCGGCGCGTGCTCGCTCGTGATCGTGATCGGCGGCAACACCGCCAAGTCCCCGACCACCTGATCGGAGAACGGCGGATGGGCGAACAACACCGGATTCCACATCAGCCGATCGAGATGATGTTGCCGGCGTCATCGAGCACAATCGGTTCGCTCGACAGCACGGTTGTGTTATCAGGCGCAATCACCTTCGCCAACAATGCCTCTTTGTCGATCAGGATCTTGTGCCCGCGTTTGCCGTTGAACGTGACTAACGTTTCGGCGGCTTGCGCTTGTTGCAGAGCGACGACTTCGCTCGCGGTTGGATTGAGCAGCTTGGTGACGAGCCCAGCGACCGCCGTCACTGCGGTTCCAGTCGCGAGCGTGGAGCCGTCGACCGGTTCGCTGTACGCCCCCGCCGCGACGATCGTGCCCGTCGCGGGAATGCAAAAGAACGTGGCGTCGTCGTCGACGCGTGCGACATAGAAAGACCCGATCGCAACATTGACTTCGCCTTGTTCGAGTATCAGGTAGTAATACCCGTTGCTCACCAACACTGGGTTGTGCGTGGTGGCATTGAACGTGCCGCCGTTGATCGACACTTTCGCGCCGCCGCTGTAATCGTTCTTCGGACTCTTGTCCGCGTTGCGCAAGCGGAGATAGACGGTGCGAGCCTGCGCCGATCCTTCGTTGGTGCGTATCGCGCGGTCCATTTATTCGCTCCCCAGCAAAAAGAAAAAGTCGTCGTCGCTGCCTGCGGTGTAAGGCGCTGTCACTTCGAAGTAGTCCAGCTGAAATCCTGTTGCGTCGCTCGCGTCTCCAGACGTGGCGGCCGCGACGAATCCGGCATAGCCCGCGCTGGCGTACATCGTGTCGGTCACCGGCGTGAACGCGTCCGCCCCGTTGTACAACCCGTGAATCGTCGAGCCGTCAAAACGCATGGCAAACACGAACGGCGTGCCCACGGTTTGCGCGACGGTCGCGGACGCGAGTTCGGTGTACGTGCCACCGACATTCTTGTAGAGCTTGAGCGTCGCGCCGTCCAACTGCAGCAGATAGAAGTGCGCATTGTCGACCGCGCGTCCCCACAATCCACGGACCGCGCCTGCGGACGCCACACGCAGTACGCTCGCGCGCACCGTGTAATCGGCGGGAAGCGTTTGGTTCGTAAAATTGCCCGTGGGCGCGCTGCCCGTTGCGGTTCCGGCTGACCGATTGGTGTAGACATGCTCGTTGCTGACCGGGCTGACCGTCCGTAACGCTGTGCCAATGGTTGGCGTGAGCGCGGTGTTGGCCGTGCCATCGCTCGCGGTGAAATCGCTCCGGTGCAACGCGGTTTCCGCGGCAGTGATGGCGAACGTCGTCGAATCAATCGCGGTATAGCCTGTTGCTGCAAAGTGATACGCGCGCCCGGTGCCAACGCCCGCGGGAACGAGATTCGGGAAACGCGCGACACCACTGGCCATGGTGGCCGTTAGTGTGCCACCGACTGAGGCGCCGCTGCCGGTGATGCTGGCCGTCACAACCGTCGTGTTGTCGCTGGTATTGCTGCTCGTGACAACGACTTCGTTGCCCCGCACACCGCTCGGAGTGTCGACGGGTTGTGTGGTGACGCTGATCGTCGGGGTTGTCGTGACAACTTGATATGCAATGGCGTGGATCTTCCCGGAGAACAACTCCGATGTTCCACCATTCGTAATTTCGAGGATGTCGTGCGTCATCGTGAGATCGACATACGACATCGTGCTGAAATCAGGATCGCTGCTGTAGGGATGTTCGGTGGTACCGTTTGTTTCTACCCACATCGACGAATCGCCATCGCCGCCATTGTAGCGTGTGAGCGTGGCCAGCGCCGTGCCGCCGATGCCGTCCCGGAGTTCAAATCGGTCGTTGTTGTAGGAGGAATTGCCATGCAACACAAACACACGGACGACGTCACCTGACACGATAGATGTGCCTGAGCCGAGCGCGCCTTTGACGATTCGCAGCCGAAAATATTGCACGCCGTCTGACATGCCGGCCAACCAAACACCACGTAAAATCGCGGCGTTTCCGGTTGACCACTCTCCGCTATCGGATCCTCCATTTGACTCGTCGCCGAATCCGAGATTGAAATCCACCTCATCCGGATTCTCTTCCCACGTATCATTGCTGGACCCACGCACACTGTAGAATCCGTCCGGCATGGTGCTTTGCCGTTTGGTCCCAACAAAGGAGACGCCGCGCAGCGGATTACTCATCAGGACCACACTCCGGACACACACCCGCTCGTGCGCGTATTGACGAGATCAATATCGCAGCCGGGCGTGCGCCCCTCAAACCCAGCATTGATGAACGGGGTCGCGGCGCGGAAGTTGTTCGCGGCCCAGTCTTGCACGAGATCGTTCGGTACAGTGCTTACGGTAAAGGGCGGGTTTGAATAATCCGATCCGCTGATGGCGCCAGTAGGACCGCCCGGTGCGATTGCGTCCATGTTGTACAACAAAATGTTGTCAATGGAGCTACCGGTACCGCTGAACCAGCGCTTGCCATTCAGATAGGAGCTGTCTGAGAACATCCCATATCCATTCAGCGACAGAATACAATTCTGCATGTGCCAGCCAACCGGTACTATTGAATCGCCGAGGATAGCTGACGTGAGAATGGAGTTCGGATTGCCGAGGAACGTCATGTGCGCAAACGTGAATGCAGTCATTGCCGTGTCAAACTGGAACATCGGCGAGAAGTTGCCGTACCCCGGCAACATCCCGACCAATGTTTCCGAATAACAATGGTAGAATGACATGTTCGTCGCGTGCGGATCGACGTTATACCGGTAGCCGATGATGAACGGCCCGAGCGTGTTTTTGAATCGCAGGTACCGTACCGTCACGTTATCTGTTTGCGCACCACGATTGCCGCCATCTTGATTGTTCAGCTTGATCGTGACCGGGAAATACTGACTTTCGTACGCATCCCAATGATTTTCTAACAAGCAATCTTCTAGAACGACGAATTTTCCGCGCTTCAGCTCCCACGTATTCTTCTCGCGCCGCGCGATGCCATCCCACGCGGAATGGTACTTGTCGAAGCGCAGCGGCTTGAACAAATGGCACCGACGAATCGTGAAATTCGACGGGTTATAATTGGGGATATTAGGGTCTCCCCCTCCAATGATGAAATTGATGCCGCACGCCACGACATAGCAGTTGTCCATCAGGAATGGACCTTCGCAATCCAGCATGGCAACGCCTGTATCTTCAGCGGATGTTTCACCGACACCGCCTTCATTCCAAATGGCGCAACCAGTCAACGTCACATTCTTCGCTGCGAGATACACGCAATGCGGGCCAGAGTCCGCCCGCAATTTCGCAACGTCGCAACGGTCAAGGATGACTTGATCTGCGAGGTCTGACACCAGCGAGTCACGCCACCACGTATCGTCCGTCGTCGCGTGATTCAGATTGCCGTTCGCGCGTGACACGCGACCGCCATACACGACGTCACCACTGGCGTAGGTGTACGTACTGCCCCATCCACCAATCGGGAAGGGACCTGCGCGAAAGACGCCATACAACGAGTGGGCGGAGCCATCATCAATTTGTACGCCAACGAATCGCCATCCGGTTGACCGTGGCGCAACCAACACAGGGGTTGTGCCGCCAGAAATGGCGCGAAAATGCGGGTTTGCTTGACGATAGGTCGTGGCAATCCAACGCGCACCGGGCGTTGGGAAATGCGACGTGTTGGAAGAGCCAAACACCGTAACAGGATGTACGTCCGCCCCTGCGACGACCGGAAAGACAAACAGATCGTGTGAGCCGGTGCTGTACAGCGTGTTGTGGCTCAGGTAGATATTATCGCCAGCGCTCAACGACCCGAGCACGGTTTGGAGCTGATCGCCATTCGCTGGCGAATGGTTGTCGCCAACACCCGGCGTATTGTTTGGCGCGTAAGTTGGTTCTGTAACTGATGTCGGCCCACTGCCGAAGTGCATCAATGCACCGCCGCCTCCGCCACCATCACCACCCCCGCCAACGCCGCCATCCTCCACGGGTCCAGCGACAATGCGAGCGCGGGTCAACAACAAAAAGATCGAGGCGTGC